>JAWMAR010000760.1:380563-408492 GCA_036785375.1 Leucoraja ocellata
TCTACATTAAACTTCATCTGCCATGCATCTTCCCACTCCCCCAACCTGTCCAAGTCACCTGCATTCTCATAGCATCCTCCTCACAATTCACACTGCCACCCAGCTTTGTGTCATCTGCAAATTTGCTAATGTTACTTTGAATCCCTTCATCCCACTTGAATCCCTTCATCCCACTAGTCACTGCCTGCCATTCTGAAAGAGAGAGAGAAGGAGAGGGAGAGAGAGAGGGGGGGGGGGGGTGAGGGGGGAGATGGAGAGGGGGAGGAGAAAGAGAAAGGGGGAGAGGAGAGAGAGAGAAAGAGAGCGAGAAAAGGGGAGAGATGGGGAGAGAGAGAGGGAGGGGGAGAGAGAGAGGGAGGGGGAGAGAGAGAGGGAGGGGGAGAGAGAGAGGGAGGGGAGGGGGAGTGAAATAAAGAGGGAGGGGGAGAGAGAGAGAGAGGGTGAGAGATGGGGAGAGAGAGAGAATGGAGAGCGGGAGAGAATGGGGGGAGAGAGAGGGGGAGGGAGGGAGGGGGGGAAAGGGAGAGAGAGATGGGAAGAGAATGGTGGGAGTGAAGGGGAAAGAGAGACAGAGACTGAGCGAGAGGGAGAGAGAGAGGGGGAGGAGAGAGAGAGGGAGGGAGACAGAGCGGGAAGAGAGAAAAGGGGGAGAGAAAGAGGGGGAGAGAGAGAGACCGAGGGGGCGAGAGGGAGCGATAGAGAGGGGGAGAGGGGGGATTGAGAGGGGGAGAGGGATAGAGGGGGAAGAGAAAGAGGGCAAGAGAAAGAGGGAGAGACACGGAGAGATGGGGCAGAGAGGCGGATAGAGGGTGAGGGGGAAAGAGGAAGATAGAGGGGAGAGGGAGAAAAAGAAAAAGAGAGAAGTGAGAGAAAGAGAGAGACAGAGAGGGAGACGGAATAGAGAGGGGGAGAGGGGAAAAGGGGAGAGGGGAGAGAGGGAGAGGTAGAGAGGCAGCGAGAGGGAGAGGGAGAGAGAGAATAGGGGAGTTTAATGCTGATAAGCGTGAGGTGCTACATCTTGGCAGGACAAATCAAAATAGGACGCACATGGTAAATGGTAGGGAATTGAAGAGTGCAGTTGAACAGAGGGATCTAGAATAACTGTGCACAGTTCCCTGAAGGTGGAATCTCATGTAGATAGAGTGGTAAAGAAGCTTTTGGTGGGCTAGCCTTTATAAATCAGAGCATTGAGTATAGAAGTTGGGATGTAATGTTAAAATTGTACAAGGCATTGGTGAGGCCAATTCTGGAGTATGGTGTACAATTTTAGTCGCCCAATTGTAGAAAGGATGTCAACAAAATAGAGAGAGTACAGAGGAGATTTACTAGAATGTTGCCTGGGTTTCAGCAACTAAGTTACAGAGAAATGTTGAATAAGTTAGGTCTTTATTCTGTGGAGCGCAGAAAGTTAAGGGGGGACTTGATAGAGGTCTTTAAAATGATGAGAGGGATAGACAGAGTTGTCGTGGATAAGCTTTTCCTTTGAGAGTAGGGAAGATTCAAACAAGAGGACATGACTTCAGAATTAAGGGACAGAAGTTTAGGGGTAACATGAGCGGGAACTTCTTTACTCAGAGAGTGGCAGCTGTGTGGAATGAGCTTCCAGTGGAGGTGGTGGAGGCAGGTTCGATTTTATCATTTAAAAATAAATTGGATAGGTATATGGATGGGAAAGGAATGGAGGGTTATGGTCTGAGTGCAGGTAGATGGGACTAGGGGAAAATAAAGTGTTCGGCACGGACTTGTAGGGCCGAGATGGCATGTTTCCGTGCTGTAATTGTTATAGGGTTATATGGTTATATGGTAAAGCAGAGACGAGTCCTGCACATCTACCTGGTAGGCGGCTAGGATGGAATCAGCTGACTTGCACAGGTACAGGCCCGTGTCTGAGGTCCACGCCATGTTCATAATCAAGGAGTCTCTCCGTAGATTGGCTCAGCTTCCCAGTTCGCCCATTGGCCTGCGGTACACCCTCAAGTGCCTGGGTCCGATGAGGGTGTGGGGTTTGGCTTGAGGCTGGCTGAGGTCCTGGTACTGCCAGTAGACGGAGCCTGCCGGTACTTCAGTGGCACCCGAGCAATGCAGGCTGAGTGGGTTGTTTAGATAGGAAGACCAGGGAGCAGAGGGCTGTGCCTGAGCAGTTAGCCAAGTCGTCCTCCTGTTTCATGAAGGTGAGAAAGCCGCCCATTAGAACCAGCGTGACCAGAGTCAAAAGCAGTATTCTGCGCATCGTGCTTCACTGATGGTTCGTCCAGTTGATTGTGGGCTGGAGCAGGGACGTAACTGTCACCACATCAATGCCTCCCTGACCTCGTCAATGGGCCCTTTTGACTCCCCGTGAACTCATCAATGGACCGAAAAATGTGAACTTATTATGGGGAACAAGGAAATGGGCAGATGAGTTGAACAGGTACTTTGGATCTGTCTTCACTAAGGTGGACACAAATAATCTTCCTGATATAGTAGTGGCCAGAGGATCTGGGGTGACAGAGGAACTGATGGAAATCCACATTAGGCAGGAAATGGTGTTGGATAGACTGATGGGACTGAAGGCTGATAAATCCCCAGGGCCTGATGGTCTGAATCCCAGGGTACTTAAGGAAGTGGCTCTAGAAATCGTGGATGCATTGGTGATAATTTTCCAATGTTCAATAGAGTCGGGATCAGTCCCTGTGGATTGGAGGGTATCTAATGCTATCCACATTTTAGGAAAGGTGGGAGAGAGAAAACAGGGAATTATAGACCAGTTAGCCTGACATCGGTGGTGGGGAAGATGCTGGAGTCAATTATAAAAAGATGAGATAGCCGCACATTTGGATAGCAGTAACAGGATCGGTCTGAGTCAGCATGGATTTACGAAGGGGAAATCATGCTTGACTAATCATCTGGAAATTTTTGACGATGTAACCAGGAAAGTGGACAAGTGAGAGCCTGTGGATGTCGTGTACCTGGACTTTCAGAAAGCATTTGATAAGGTTTCACATAGGAGATTAGTGGGCAAAATTAGGGCACATGGTATTGGGGGTACTGTCATGGAGTGCTGACATGGATAGAGTAGTGGTTGGCAGATAGGAAACAAAGAATAGGGATTAAGGGGTCCCTTTCAGAATGGCAGGCAGTGACTAGTGGGTACCGCAAGGCTCTGTGCTGGGACCGCAGCTATTTACAATATACATCAATGATTTGGATGAAGGGATTCAAAGTAACATTAGCAAATTTGCAGATGACAAAGCTGGGTGGCAGTCTGGACTGTGAGGAGGATGCTATGAGAATGCAGGGTGACTTGGGCAGGTTGGGGGGATTGGGCAGATGCATGGCAGATGAAATTTAATGTGGATAAATGTGAGGTTATCCACTTTGGTTGCAAAAACAGGAAGGCAGATTACTATCGAAATGACGTCAGGTTGGGAAAGGGAAGTACAATGGGATCTGGGGGTCCTTGTACATCAGTATATGAAAGTAAGCATGCAGGTACAACAGGCAGTGAAGAAAGCGAATGGCATGTTGGCCTTTATAACAAGAGGAACCAAATATAGGAGCAAAGACGTCCTTCTGCAGTTGTACAAAGCCCTAGTGAGACCACACCTGGAGTATTGTGTGCAGTTTTGGTCCCCTAATTTGAGGAAGGACATTCTTGCTATTGAGGGAGTGCAGCGTAGGTTTAAAAGGTTAATTCCCCGGATGGCGGGACTGTCATATGCTGAGAGAATAGAGCAGCTGGGCTTGTACGCTCTGGAGTTTAGAAGGATGAGAGGGGATCTCATTGATACATATAAGATTGTTCAAGGCTTGGATATGCTATGGGGAGAAGGCAGGAACAGGGTACTGATTGGGGATGATCAGCCATGATCATATTGAATGGCGGTGCTGGCTCGAAGGGCCAAATGGCCTACTCCTGCACCTATTGTCTATTGTCCAGACGATAAGGGTGCAGAAGAGGTTCCACCTGGACATTGCCTTGATTGGGGTGCATTAGTTATAAGGAGAGTCATATAGTGATACAGGGTGGAAACAGGCCCTTGAGAGGGTGGGGTGGGAAGTTAAATGGCGCTGCGTGAGGTAAGTATTTTACATCCACAAGTCGTAGGAGCTTGAAATGTACTGCTAGGGCAGGCAGTAGAAGCAAATACAAATGCAATAGTGAGGAGGCATTTAAACAGACACATCAATAGACCGGAATTAGCAGAATATGGACCATGTGCAGGCAGATGGAATTAGTTAGATTGGCTCAGACACGGTGAATGGAAATGCTGAGATATGAGTTATTGTTTTACATTCTATGTACAATGAAACACCTAACAAGTTGACCTTTCATGGAAATGACCAATTTTTAAGTGTGTCTATCTCTGAGACAATATGGACTCCACACTGTTTACAAGGAAAATGCCATATTCTGTAGATAGACACAGTGGTGGAGTATCTCTGTGGGTCAGACGGCATCTCCATAGAAAAAGGGAGGGTGACGCTTCGGGTCGGAACCTTTCTTCTGACTGACCCAACCCAAAACGTCGCCCATCCTTTATTTCGAGAGATGCTGCCTGACCCGCTGAGTTACTCCAGCACTTTGTGTCCATCATCCGGTATAAACCAGCATCTGCAGTTCCTTTCTACACATGCTGGGTTCTGCTATTGGTAATTTGCCATAAGCTTTATTTCACATTGCTTTTTGTGTTAGACTTGTAGCAAAGCAAAGCAGCCACAAAGTGGTTTCAGGAACGCCATTACATATAACATGGGCACACGTTCAAACAGTGTTATCATTTCCAACTGTTGACATATAGGATTCTCTGGACTCAGTTAAACTTGTGAATTTCTTAATCATTGTAATCTGAAATGACTAACTTACATGAAAGTTTGACTTTCACCAAGGAAGCCAATGTCGAGATCAAACATTAATGATTTGTGACCTGATCCCAGTCAGAACTCAGTTGAAAGAATTCAGAGTAGACAGTCTGAACCTTTTATTTCCAGTGGAAATGTCAAAGACTAGAAGGCATAGCTTTAGGACGAGAGGGACATAGTTAAAAGGAGATGTGCGAGACAAGTTTTTTTAGAGGGTGATGGGTGCTTGGAATGAGCTGCCTGGGGTAATGGTGGAGGCAGATTTGATATTGGTGCTTAGGTTGGCTTTAGGTAGGAATATGGATAAAATACAGGCAGAGGAGATCAGTTTAACTTGACACCATTGAGTCTGAAGAAGGGACCTGACCTGAAATGTCACCTACTCATTTTTCAATAAGGAGATGATATCTGACCTGCTGAGTAACTCCAGCATTTTGTGTCTATCTTTGGTATAACCCTGCATCTGCAGTTAATTATTATTACATTGTAACTTGGCAACATGTTCAGCACTGACATTGGGGCCAATGAACCTATTCTTGTGCTGTGCTGTTCTCGGTTTTATCTGACATGTATGTATGCAGAAGAACAACTCAAATGTGAGTGGGCATCAGGCAATGAAACAATGCTGCATTGGTACAAAAATGAAATGGAACGTAAGCGGGACCAATGGCTCCACCTTCAGGAACACTGTGAAAGAGATTTGTTAAACCCTGCCGACATACGTTGATCTATTGTATAAGTTACCCTCATGGGAAGTTAAGCATGGATACTGACCTGGTGACTATAAAACTTTTAAAATCTCTTTCCTCGACGGAGATGCCACTTTTTCCGTATCGTATCTCCGTCTGCACTGCGGCCTAACATCGTGGAGCTGGCGATCCCTTTGCTGAGGATCGACTTTTGGGAGCTCCATCGCGGGAGCTGCGGACTTAACATCTTGGAGCTTGTGACCCCTTCGTAAGGGATCGACCGAGAGCTTCGACTCCAGGAGCTTCGACCGCTCCGATCGCGGGACCTTTGATCGCCCTGACTGCGGATGGTTCAACTGCCCCGACTGCGGGAGAAAAGGAGGGAAGAAGATAATACGTTATTGCCTTCCATCACGGTGCTCTGTGGTGATGTTCATGTTCATTTTAACTTGTTGTGCGTCTTGCTGCTTTTTTGGTATGACTATATGGCAAATCAAATTCCTTATATGTTCTTACATACTTGGCTAATAAATTCTTTGTATCTTGTACCTTTGTAACCATGTACACGTGACAATAAAGTATGTAACAATTAATGAATAAATGAATGAACTTAAAGAAGAGACCCTGGAAGCATTGGATCCATCAGTGCTCATATTCCATCATTGTTTTAACTCTGAATCAGTTCCTACAGAGTCAAGGATAGCTAAAGGCATGCTAGTATTTAATGAAGGAGGGAGGGATAAAATAGGGAATTATAAACTAGTTAGGTGGTGTGAAGTTAGTTAGCAAGGCCCAGAGAGAGTGAATGTGGAGAGGATGTTACCTGTTGTTGGAGAGTGCAGGACCAGAGGGCACAGTCTCAGGGAAAAAGGATGTACGTTTGAATGGAGATGTGAAGGCATTTTTTTAGCTAGATGGCGGTGAATCTGTAGAATTCATTGGTACAGATGGAAATGGAGGCCAAGTCGTTCGGTATTGTTAAAGCGGAGATTGACAGGTTCTTGATTTGTAAGGACGGCAAAGGATATGGGGAGAAGGCAGGTGAATGTGGTTGAGAGGCTAAATAGATCATTATTGATCGAATGGCAGAGCCGGCTCAATGGACTGAATGGTCTGATTCTGCTCCTATATCTGATGGTCATATCGGAAATATATTTGAGGCAATTCTTAAAATGTAACAGCAGAACACTTAGGAAAACATGACAGAATTAGTAAATTCTATATCAATTTACAAAAGGAAAATCATGTTTAGTAAAGCTACTGGAATTTTCTGAGGATACAAAAGAGTAGAATGGATGGGAGAGAATGAGTGGGACGTGGTGTGTTTGGACTTTCAGAATGCTTTTGGCAAGACCCCATGTGAGAGATTCATGTGTAATTTAAAGCACAAGGGGGCGTGGAGAGAGGTACAGATATGAATAGAGACCAGATTAGCAGACAGGTAATTCAGAGTAGGAATATACTGGAGAAGTAGAAACAAGGAACTGCAGATGCTGGTTTATAATGGACGCAAGGCCCTGGAGTAGCTCTGTGGGTCAGGCAGCATCCACGTGGAGCATGGATAGGCGACGGTTCATGTCAGGACACTTCTTCAGCCCAATCCAGAGAGAGAGGAGGAAAACGTCTTTAAATAGGCTTACCTAGAGTAGATTTCACAGTGGAGAAGTCACTTCTACTTCAAGAAAAATGTACAAACAATGGCCCCTTGCAACCAGCAACGAGTGACTAGGCTAATGCAGGGTCTAGTGGTTGCATGGAACTATACACAATATTTAGATGAAAGAATTAAATGTAATATCTTCGAACTTGCGAAAGACACAAAGATTGAGAGTTTGAGCAGCGAGGGATTATTTAGACAGGTTGAATGAGGGGAAAATTGCGTGGTAGCAAGATACAGATAATTAATTTTGTAGTTTAGTTATTCAATTCGAATGGACTGCAAGACAATCAGGCTTCCAGATGGCCTTCTTCAACACGGGCAAAATCAACGCTGGGAAACTGGGGCAATGAAAACTTAATTTGTGTCAACTTCCGGTGGAGCCATTCAGCTCCGCACCTGATTAATGCGCTAAAAAAGCCTTCAAGGAAGACGGGACCGATTTAAAAATACTCACCGGGGATGCCTGACGTCGCGTACGTGACCATATAACCATATAACAATTACAGCACGGAAACAGGCCATCTCGACCCTTCTAGTCCGTGCCGAACACGTATTCTCCCCTAGTCCCATATACCTGCGCTCAGACCATAACCCTCCATTCCTTTCTCGTCCATATAGCTATCCAATTTATTTTTAAATGATAAAAACGAACCTGCCTCCACCACCTTCACTGGAAGCTCATTCCACACAGCCACCACTCTCTGAGTAAAGAAGTTCCCCCTCATGTTACCCCTAAACTTCTGTCCCTTAATTCTCAAGTCATGTCCCCTTGTTTGCATCTTCCCTCCTCTCAGTGGGAAAAGCTTATCCACGTCAACTCTGTCTATCCCTCTCATCATTTTAAAGACCTCTAACTGACGTAATCAGAAATTACCGCAAAATAACAGGACTTTGAAATGAGAAAAAGAAATCTTCCCCAAAGACCCACTGAAAGACCTCTGACAAGACTCTTTGTTAAAGAGCTGGGATAAACACTTAAAACAACATCAGAAAACTCTGAAGAAGAAACTGAAGCTAGAAGATCTGTTGCTGAAATGGAACTAAAGGCAAAATAAATGGAACAATCTATAAGAGCAGCTGTGTTAAAAGACTTTGCTGATATGCTACATAAGAATATTTCTGCTCTGGATACACGTATGACTACAAGTATGAAGCTCAGGAATCAGGAAGTTATCGAGACAGTCGGTACTCTAAGGCAACGTATCCATCTGGAAGTGGCGGCGCTGTGAAATGGCTGCGGCTCGCCTGCAGTCTGTCTACTTTTATTTTTTTGTGTTGTTTTTTTTGTCTTGTTCAGTTAAACGTTTGGTTATTAGTTTGTGTTATGTGTGTGGGGGGGGGGGTGAAACAGGGCTTTCTGTCTCTCCCTTCGGGGGAATGCGAGTTTCTTGTCGTATCCCCCTTCTCTTCCCCCGTCTGAGCTGAGGCCTAATGGTGGCCTCCAACCTGCGACCGACCTCGAGGATCCGGAGGTAGAGCCAGCCAGGACTTACCAATGCGAGACTGGCCGTCTTCGAGTTGCGGCGGCGTTCGGGCAGCGACTTGACTCGGCGCTCCGGTGAAGGTGGACGGCGCGGGGCTGAGACACTCCTGTGAGGGCGGCCCGGCTCCCGACTGGAAGGCGCTCCCGTGTGGGCGGCCCGGTGCGGGGCTGAGACGCTCCCGTGTGGGCAGCCCGGCTCCTGGCTGGAAGGCGCTCCCGTGTGGGCGGCCCGGTGCGGGGCTGGAAGGCGCTCCCGTGTGGGCGGCTCGGCTCCTGGCTGGAAGGCGCTCCCGTGTGGGCGGCCCGGTGCGGGGCTGGAAGGCGCTCCCGTGTGGGCGGCTCGGCTCCTGGCTGGAAGGCGCTCCCGTGTGGGCGGCCCGGTGCGGGGCTGGAAGGCGCTCCCGTGTGGGCGGCCCGGTGCGGGGCTGGAAGGCGCTCCCCTGTTCGCGGCCCGGCTCCGGCTGGAAGGTGCTCCCGTGAGGACGGCCCGGCTCCCTGCTGGAAGCCGCTCCCGTGGGGGTGGTCCGGTGCGGTGCTGAGACACTCCCATTTGGGCGACCCGGTGCGGGGCTGAGGCGGCGGCGACCTGAATCCGGAGCTCGGCCGCGGGCCAGTGGATGACATCGTCGGGAGCTCGCGAGTCAAAGGTTGATGCCTGTTTTCCGGAGCTCCCGTGGCAACAACTGAGTCCGCTGGACTGGAGGGCGGCAGCTTCGACCACCCCCGGGCCGCGGAGCTTGAACCGCGGGACTGACTTACCATCGCCCGGTGGGGTATCGCCTCAGCGCAGAGGGAGAAGAGGAGGGAAGAGACAGCAACCCTAAGACTTTTGCCTCCATCACAGTGAGGAGGTGCTTGGTGAACTCACTGTGGTGGATGTTAATTTGTGTTAATTATGTGTTGTTTATTATTACATGTATGGCTGCCGGCAACGACATTTCGTTCAGACCGAAAGGTCTGAATGACAAATAAGGGATTCAATTCAATTCAATTCAATTGATGAAGTAGAGACCGAGCTAAAAGCAAAAATTGGATGAATCGAAAAAGAGGCAATGAAAAGTTGGACTGTTCTTACTACTTCTGAAGAATACAGCACTGCTATTAAAGATCTGGAAACTGCGATGAAGGAAATGTCTGAAGAGATGAAGAGAATAAGAAAAGAGCAAGACCGTGTTTCGGGGCAACTGGCTAGAATGACCGACAAATGTCTTGATCTTGAAGCTTGGTCAAGACGGCAGAATTTAAGGATAGTTGGAGTGAGAGAAGGAAAGGAGACTGGAATGGATCCCCGGGAATTCACTGCCAACTTACTTAAACAAGTATTCAAGCTGTCTCACAAACTGAAAATAGATGTTGCACATCGAGTTCAAAGAGCAAACTTGAGGCCAGGAGCCCTTCCAAGACAGATTACAATTAAATTTCACGACCTCGCAGCTCATGAAGACATTATGAAAAAAATTCCATTCGCAACATCAGATGATGGTTGAAGCTGAAACTGTTCGATTCTTTAGAGACTACCCTGCAGAAGTGGCTAAGAAACGGGCACTTTTTACAAAGCCAAGACCATATAACCATATAACAATTACAGCACGGAAACAGGCCATCTCGGCCCTACAAGTCCGTGCCGAACACATTTTTTTCCCCCTTAGTCCCACCTGCCTGCACTCATACCATAACCCTCCATTCCCTTCTCATCCATATGCCTATCCAATTTCACGATATCGCAGCTCTTGAAGACTGATCCTGAAAGGAATTCCGAACTTAAGATATGGGATATTTTACCCTGCAAAAATGAGGATCACATACAAGGATTTGGAGTGTGTCTTTACTGATCCACAAGAAGCATTTAAATACGCACAAGAGCTAACAAAGGACATTAAATGATAAGTAAAACATCACAGCTATCAGGTTTAACTGTTATATATATCTGGAGAGGGGAAGCTGAGAAAATACGACTTTTTAAATAAATATACCTATACACGTTCTCGATAAGTTGGCCGAAACTACACGTGGTGAAGTCTAGACACCGTATCGACTCTGGAATGTAACTCAAGGACAAACTTTCTTCGAATGAAAGACTTTAAAAACAATGGAGTTAAGCAGCATGGAAAAGCTAAATTAAATGGAGTTGAAAGTAATAATTTACTAATAAAAATATATTATAATCATATACCAACACATAAATGACTGAACTAACATGTACACTAATCTAAATTGTACTAGTATAACCGAATAACGATTTTATTTTCTGGGGTTGGGGGTTTAAAGTCGACAATGAACATGTAGATTTTTGATTGTGAGTTAAATACATTGATATATGATACTAATAAACTAAAATATGCATAAATGATTCGGGAAGACAAATTCCCAGTTATGCTCAAGGAACCAAGATGAAAGGGAAGGGAATTAAACAGCTGGCAAGTAGCCAAGAGTGTAACTTTGGTTAACCCCATCCAACCAGCAGTTTCTTACTTAAAGATACTGGGCTTTGACTGTGAAGTTAAATACAGTAATTGCTAGTAAATAGTAAATACTTGCCCAGTTGAAGATTCAAGTAGATGATTCTCACTATATTACCCGGTTTTGAACTGAACTGGTCCCTCTTTTTTACAATATTTGTTTAGGGAGCGGAGCTCAATGTAATTTAACATGAACGGAACGTTTCAACAATTCCTTTCCCACCATTTGGTGCGGTTTTTTTCGCAGTATTTTTCTTTTTAAATACTGTATTAACACTATTTCTATGTCACTTTTTCTGATTTTTCTCTAAGAGCACTTTTACAAGGGATATACCAACAGAGTCTACTGACTGTGAGTACCCACTCAACACCCAGAAGCTTGAGGTATTGTGTTGCCCCATCTGACATAAAGTTACCAATGTAAGTTGCAATGCAAGACCATACGTAAAAGAAAATTGAAGGAATTACGTTTTGTAGCTGGAACATAAGGGGTGCTAATGAGCCAATCAAAAGGGGTAAGATTCTTGCCCAATTAAAATCACTCAATGCTGTTATAATTTTTCTATAGGAAACACACTTGAAACTCCAAGCTCAGACCAGGCTGAACGCAAATTGGATCGGCCAAACATATCACTCCTCCTATCTCTCTAAATCTAGAGGTACCGCAATTATAATTCGCAAAGGCATACCATTTAAACTAAAGAAAACTATAGCAGACAAAGAGGGGAGGTATGTTATAGTTACTGGAGAGATATACTCTACTTCACTCACTATGGTAAATATTTATGCTAATTTTGACAATCCGCAATTTTTTAATAAAATCCTGATATAATCTCCATCTAATTATCAAAATGTGATAATTGGGGGAGATTTCAACTGCGTTCTGGATCAATATTTGGATAAATCTGCAAAACAAAAGAGACTTAATGTAAAATCTAAATCCAGTGAACTTTTAAACATACATAAAAAACACAAATATAACAGATGTATGGAGGATTGCAAATCCAGCTGGAAGGGAGTATTCCTTTTATTCAATGGTACATAAACCCTATACACGCATTGATTATTTCCGTGAACATGAAATTAATTCCCTTTACAACTAATCCGAAATATCATAATAGTGTCATCTCTGATCACTCTCCGTGAACCTTCTTGCTAAAACTAGATGGAATGTTCAATAAAAAAATTGTTTTGGATGTTCAATCCCCAGATTTTAAACAACCCGGATGGTTGTATATATCTAAAACACCAGATGGAACTTTTCTTTGAGACTGACGATACCCCGGCATCTCACCCTCCCTACTATGGGAATCTTTTAAGGTGTTTATCAGAGGTTCTATAATTTCATACCAAGTATTTCAAAATAAAAAGAATAGGACTGAACAATTGCAACTAGAAGAACAAATTAGACAACTGGATCAAGAAAATTCGAAAGAGCCAACCATAGATAAACATAACAAGACAACTATACTGAAATTTAGACTAAACCGAATTCTATCTGCAAGAGTCATCAGATTATTTCAAATTACAAAACAGGAAAATTTCAAATTCGGCGATAAGCCATATAAACTTCTGGCATGTCAGCTGAAAAAACTGGAAAATAATACGATTCTAAAAATTAAATCAGATAAAGGTGAATCGTTAACGCTGCAAGACATTAATAAAAGATTTGCTCAATTCTATCAATATTTATATACATCCAAAACAACAACAGACAGCATTAAAATTATAAACTTTCTGGACAATTGCAATCTCCCAAAACTCAATCCATTGGAACAAGAGGAACTAGGAGCACAGGTTTCAATTAAAGGAATAGAAGAGACAATAAATTCATTGAAGAATGGTAAAACACCGGGACCAGATGGATTCAGTAATAAATTTTATAAAAGATTTTACAAGATAATCTCACGACGTTTACACAAGCTTTATATACAAATGCTTTTAAAGAACAGACACCACCAGAAACACTAGCGGAATCAACTATTAAACTTATACCCCAAAAAGATAAAGATCTAGAAGACCCTGGTTCATACAGAGCTATTGCATTGTTAAATACAGATCAGAAAATACTAGCGAAAACTCTAGCAAGATGATTAACAAAATACGTTAGTAAATTAATAAATACGGATTAAACGGGGTTTATACCCAAGAGACATCCCTCGCCCTCTCTTCGGTAAATCCGACCATACCGCGGTGCTGCTTCTTCCTGCCTACAGGCAGCAATTGAAGAGCGCACCCCCAGAAGTGAGGACAGTACAGAGCTGGTCGGGGGGGACAGAGGAACAACTCCAGGACTGTTTGGAGTCTGTAGACTGAGCAATGTTCAAGGGCTCGGCAACGGACTTGAATGAATACACCACAGTCGTTACAGACTTCGTAAAGAAATGTGTGGAGGACTGCATCCCTACAAAAACCTTCCAAGTGTTTCCCAATCAGAAACCTTAGATGAACTTTGAGATCCGCACTCTTCTGAAGTCCAGACACAGGGCATTCACTTCCAATGATACAGTGGCCTACATGAAGTCCAGATACAACCTTGGTAAGGCCATCAAAAAGGCCAAAAGGGACTTCTGTTCCAGACTGGAGGATGAGATAGATGTTCGGCAGCTGTGGCGGGGCCTGAATGTAATCACCTCCTACAAGGCGAAAACCAGGAGGCAGCTCGAATGTCGGCGAAACATCACTCCCTGACGAGCTCAATGCGTTTTACGCACGCTATGATAGGAAGAATACTGATGTGCCTTCCCGAGCCCCCATTCGATGTGATGATATTTCAGTCTCAGTTGCAGAGGCCGACGTCAGGAAATACTTCAGAGGGGTGAACCCCCGAAAAGCACCTGGACCTGATGGTATACCCGGTCGTGTTCTAAAAACCTGTGCGGACCAACTGGCTGGTGTTTTTACGGACATTTTCAACCTCTCACTTCTGAGGTCTGAGGTCTGAGGTCCACACCTGATTTAAAAGGGCATCAATTATACCAGTGCCCAAGAATAGTAAGGTGACGTGCCTCAATGACTATCGACCAGTGGCACTAACGCCGGTGGTGATGAAGTGTTTTGAGAGATTGATCATGGAGCAAATCAACTCCTACGTCGACAAAAACCTGGACCCACTGCAGTTCGCTTACCGCCAGAACAGATCAACGGTGGATGCAATCTCGCTGGCCCTCTACTCTGCACTGGACCACTTGGACAACAAAAACTGTCAGGCTGTTATTCATCAATTACAGCTCGGCATTTAACACAATCATCCCCTCCAGGCTGGTTCCGAAACTCGCAGAACTGGGTCTCTGCGCATCCCTCTGCAATTGGATCCTCGACTTCCTCATTCACAGACCACAGTCTGTTCGTATTGGTGGAAATGTGTCAGCCTCGATAACAATCAGCACGGGAGCATCTCAAGGCTGCGTGCTCAGCCCCCTGCTGTACTCACTCTATACCCATGACTGCGTAGCCAATCACAGTGCGAACTCCATCATCAAGTTGGCTGACGCCACCACTGTTGTGGGGCGTATCACTGATGGGGATGAGTCAGAGTATAGAAGAGAGATCGAGCAACTGTCCATATGGTGCCAGCGTAATTACTTGGCCCTCAACACCAGCAAAACCAAGGAACTGATTATGGACTTTGGAAGGAGTAGGAGGGGGACCCACAGCCCCATTTATATCAAAGGTTATGAAAGGGTCATGAGCTTCAAATTCCTGGCGTGCACATCTCTGAAGATCTTTCCTGGTCCGAGAACACTAAGGCAATAATCAAGAAAGCTCATCAACGCTTCTACTTCCTGAGAAGATTACGGAGAGTCGGTTTGTCAAGAAAGACTCTCTCTAACTTCAACGGGTGCACAGTAGAGAGCATGCTGACCGGTTGCATCGTGGCTTGGTTCGGCAATTTGAGTGCCCTGGAGAGGAAAAGACTACAAAAAGTAGTAAACACTGCCCAGTCCATCATCGGCTCTGACCTTCCTTCCATCGAGGGGATTTATCGCAGTCGCTGCCTCAAAAAGGCTGGCAGTATCATCAAAGACCCGCACCATCCTGGTCACACACTCATCTCCCTGCTACCTTCAGGTAGAAGGTACAGGAGCCTGAAGACTGCAACAACCAGGTTCAGGAATAGCCACTTACCCACAGCCATCAGGCTATTAAACCTCTGATTATTAATACAAAACTCTGATTATTAATAACCCATTTTCTGTTATTTGCACTTGATCAGTATTTATTCATGTGTGTATATATTTATATTATGGTATATGGACACACTTATCTGTTCTAGAGTAAATGCCTACTATGTTCTGTAGCTGAAGCAAAGCAAGAATGTTATTGTCCTATACAGGGACACATGATAATAAACTCACTTGAACTTGAACATTCATGCAATAATCTGAGACGTCTTTTTAATATAATGTATTCACACAAAATTGAAGAAGACATCATTTATTTCATTGGATGCGGAAAAAGCATTCGACCAAGTAAAATGGGAATACCTCTTCAAAGTACCTGTGCTGCAAACATTTCAAATGGGAGAGAATTTTATTTCATGGATAAAATTACTATATGACAGGCTGACTGCTAGAATATTGACCAACCACATACTTTCTCCGAAATTTCAACTATCCAGGGGCAATAGACAGGGTTGTGCATTATCACCCCTGCTCTTTGCTCTTGCGATAGAGCCCTTAGCGGTAAGTATAAGAATGCATCCGAATATTCACGGTTATAATACGAAACATGCGAATAATAAAATATCATTATATGCAGATGACGTATTACTATACATTCCAAAATCGCAAGATAGCATACCAAATATATTAAATCTAATAGAGGAATTTGGCTCTTTCTCAGTATATAGAATAAACTGGAACAAAAGTGAAACATAGCGGTAAAAGCCCAAGAGTCGACACACCTTTTAAAATTCCCTTTTAGAATTGCTACAGAAAAATTTAAATACCTGGGTATCCAAGTATTATATCCTAGAAAATATAATTCGCTATATAGTGGGTTTTTCTGGAACGCGATCAATTGGAACGTTGCGGTTGCTGTGAATTTAAACCCCATATCGGCAGGAAAAATACTGCCGGTTCGTCTGGGTCTTAAATCAGCGTTTCGCAACGTAAAATGTGAATTAAAGGCATCTTAAGGAGTACTTTTATACATAAAATAAACGGCTTTCCTTTACCTGTCCCATACGTAAAATCCGTCCCCGTTGACGGCTTTAGAAACTGATTTTCAAAATTACTCCAGCGCTGAACTTGCCAGTCGGGCATTTTAAAAAAAATTCACAGATCGGCCGTCGGAACAATTCTTCAGCAAAAGCTTGCCAGATGTACTAGATGAAGGTATGAATAGAAATGCAGACTCAAATAATTTAATATCATACTTGTATAATATTATTTTAAATATAGAAACTCCATCGACAGATGCAATTAGAAGAGAGTGGGAACAGGAATTAAGTTGAAAAATTCCCAAAGACATATGGGATAAATATCTTCTTTACGTACATAACTGTTCGATTAATGTAAGACATATCGTAATCAAATTTGAAAAATTACAAAGACTATATTACTCGAAAACTAAACTGAATACATTTTTCCCAAATGTATCTCCCATCTGTGACAAATGTTTAGCTCAAGAAGCAACTATAGCTCACTCCTTCGTCTCCTGCATAAAACTCCACAAATTTTGGAAAGACATCTTTGAAATCTTCACAAAACTATTTAAAACAAAACTGGACCCACATACAGAATTGATTATTTTTGGAACAACAGATGCCTGCTCTGAGCTATCAATATTTCAAAGACGTTTCCTTAACTACAGCCTGATAATGGCACAAAAACTCATACTCAAATTTTGGAAAAATGCATCCACCCCAACGCTTAAAATATGGATCACAAGCATGTCTGAGACGCTACATCTGGAAGATATGAGACTCGTCTTAGCAGGAAAATCAGAGCAATTTTTAATGATATGGTCTCCATTTATTGATTTATTACAAGTATAGTATGGTGCAACACAATTCTGGAAATAAACCAATTTACGAACTGGGTAATGGGTGTGGTAAGATATGAAGCAGGTAAATCCCTGCACAAGGGTCCCTTTTTTCGCTCTTGTTTTCTTTTTCTTCTCTCTTTTTTTGTATTTTTTTTTTACAATGTTATGGGTTTTTGTCTTTATTTTTCTCCAGGCTATCACTTGTTCACCTCTGGACTGCCCATTGGGTACTCTAGGGGTTTACACATCACTACTTCCTTCACTCTTTTCATCTCTCGCTCTCTCTCTTTCTTGATCTACCTTTTTCTAACAGGCCATCTCGGCCCTACAAGTCCGTGCCGAACAATTATTTTCCCTTAGTCCCACCTGCCTGCACTCATACCATAACCCCCCAATCCCTTCTCATCCATATGCCTATCCAATTTATTTTTAAATGATACCAACGAACCTGCCTCCACCACTTCCACTGGAAGCTCATTCCACACAGCTACCACTCTCTGAGTAAAGAGGTTCCCCCTCATGTTACCCCTAAACTTCTGTCCCTTAATTCTGAAGTCATGTCCTCTTGTTTGAATCTTCCCTATTCTCAAAGGTAAAAGCTTGTCCACATCAACTCTGTCTATCCCTCTCATCATTTTAAAGACCTCTATCAAGTCCCCCCTTAACCTTCTGCGCTCCAGAGAATAAAGACCTAACTTATTCAACCTATCTCTGTAACTTAGTTGTTGAAACCCAGGCAACATTCTAGTAAATCTCCTCTGTACTCTCTCTATTTTGTTGACATCCTTCCTATAATTGGGCGACCAAATTGTACACCATACTCCAGATTTGGTCTCACCAATGCCTTGTACAATTTTAACATTACACCCCAGCTTCTATACTCAATGCTCTGATTTAAAAAGGCTAGCATACCAAAAGCTTTCTTTACCACCCTGTCTATATGAGATTCCACCTTCAAGGAAATATGCACGGTCATTCCCAGATCCCTCTGTTCAACTGCATTCTTCAATTCCCTACCATTTATCATGTACTTTTATTTAATAATTTACCATTGTAATGAAGTGTTTTGAGCGACTAGTTATGCAGCACATCAAAAATAGTCTACCTGCCGGCCTAGACCCACTGCAGTTCGCCTACAGAGCCAACCGATCCACAGAGGACGCAGTCTCAACAACACTGAACCTCGTATTGTCACATCTCGATCGGAAAAATACCTATGCCAGGATCCTCTTCATAGACTTCAGCTCTGCTTTCAATACAATCATTCCGCAGCAGCTGGTGGAGAAGTTGGAGCTATTGGGGGTTGATGCTGGCACATGCAACTGGGTCCTGAACTTTCTGTCGCAACGGCAGCAGACAGTCAGGGTGGGCAGTAGGACATCAAAAACCATAGCCGTGAGCACTGGCTCACCCCAAGGCTGTGTCCTAAGCCCCCTTCTGTTTAGTCTGCTGACACACGACTGTACTGCCAGACTCAATAACAACTTCATCAACAAGTTCGCTGATGACACAACAGTGGTGGGTCTCATCAGTGACAATGATGAATCTGCGTACAGGATGGAGGTGGAGCTGCTCACAGGTTGGTGCAAATCCCATAACCTCATTCTTAACGTGGGAAAAACTAAGGAGATGGTGGTTGACTTCAGGAGGGCGGGGAAACAACACCATACACCTCTGCACATCGACGGAGCTGATGTGGAAAGGGTCAGCAGCATGAAGTTCCTAGGACTACATCTGTCTGATGACCTGACGTCCACGGCCAACACCACAGCTCTGGTCAAGAGAGCCCTGCAGCGACTTCACCCTCTCCGAAGACTACGGAAAGCAGGCCTCCCCACTACACACCTACGGACTTTTTATAGGGGGACTGTCGAGAGCACATTGACCTACGGCATCACTTCCTGGTTCGGGAGCTGCAAGGCGTACGAACGGCACCAACTAGACAGGATAGTGAAGACCGCCAGCAGGATTATTGGTGCTCCACTCCCCTTCCTGCTGGACATATACAGGAAGAGATGTATCAGCAGAGCCATCTCCATCATCAAAGACCCTTACCACCCATCGCATGACATTTTCTCCATCCTGCCATCTGGGAAGAGGTACAGGAGCATTAGCTGCAAAACCAGCAGGATGCTCCTCAGCTTCTTCCCACAGGCTATAAGACTGCTAAATAGACTTTGCCCCCTGCCAAGTATCGCGCACAAACCCCCACACTGCAGCAGAGCCACTGTTGTGCCGCTGCCGGTCGGAACGCCTGTTGAATGTTTAGTAGAGTGTTAAATTTGTGGCATTTTTATTTTATTTTTTATTTCTATTTATTTTTCATGCACACTGAATGGACACTGGTTGAGCAACGTTTTTTTGTTTCCTCTGGGTCTGCGAATACTCAGGAAATGACAATAAAGATATACAATACAATGTACGTCCTAATTTTGATTTGTCCTGCCAAGGTGTAGCACCTCACATTTATCTGCATTAAACGCCATCTGCCATCTTTCAGCTCATTCTTCCAAATGGCCTAAATCACTCTGTAGACCTTGGAAATCCTCTTCATTATCCACAACACCCCCTATCTTGGTATCATATGCATACTTACTAATCCAATTTACCACACCTTCATCCAGATCATTGATGTACATGACAAACAGCAAATAGCAATGTTACAAAATTTTGAGATTTTAAAAATCAAGTCTGCAATTTATCCCATCAGATAAAGCATAACAACAAGTTTAATTTGACACCAAATTCACTTTCATATCTCAAGTATTAAAAAAGTTATGGCCATTTTCATACTCGGAAATTAGCATCTTGTTCCCTATTGATTTTCAATGGACATTACAAAAAAGCTGTGATCTTGGATAGTCAAAAGCCCGTAACTTTCTTAAGAATTAAGAGAACTGAATGAAATTTTCACCTATCATAGATTGAAGCATTCTGAAAAAATATAAAACAATCTTACTTGGATGACATGAAATTAAAGCATATAATTAGCTAATTACCTAATTGTAGCTAATTACAAAATTGACCGATGTGACAGAAATGGTAATAAACAACCAGACTGCCCTGAAAATTCAAAAATGTGATATTCTCAAGATCAGAACTTTAATATTATTGTATAATATGCTGTAAGTCAGTTATGGATAGGTAAATAAATTACAATTTCTAGCAAAAGACCAAGTCTTTATGGAGAAGATCAGCTGCTAGCTGGTACATTGGCACATCATAATCAGTAGCATCAGCATACTCCTCAGACTGCAACCAATAAGCAACTCTGTACACGTTGTTTTTCCTCAATTTTTCAATTTTAGAAAAAAAGGTAGAGATTATAAAGTTAAACGCTAAAATAAATAGTAAATACTAAAAAAGAAAATCATGTTTAATCAAAATTCAATTACTAGATATAAACATCTATCCATTTCTTAAATAGCCTGTGTCCAAAGATTATTCACAAATAATTCACAATATAACATGATTTTTATATCTAATTTACATTAATTTATAGGCCAAATGGAAGGAATTTAGTGTTCAATTGCTGTAAATAAATGCCCATTTAAATCGACTTTCTAGTGGGTTCCTGTGAACGCGCTGGTTTAGAACGTTCACATCGCGCTGGATTAGTGCCCTCAAATGCCGAGACAAATACTGCGGGATATAAAAAGCCCAAAATGAATTACTCGCTATAGAAAACTTTAATTACAGGGTTATATACACGCCCCATTTAATGTAAAAATAAGGTACACACCTTTAATTGTTTGCTTTATAAAACCCTGGGGCTGCGAGAGGTTGCGGAGTGAGAGAGTGATTTTAAAATTATTATAACTATAAAACTAATAATACCTTTTGCGACCGGGTCTTGCAGCAATTTTTCGTTAATGATTTACTAGGCTGAACATCTGCGATTAGAACAGCCTAGTAAAAATCGCGTTTTAAACCCGCCCCCTCCAAACAGCGCCAAAATCGCGGACATGAAAACGGCTTCTTCAATTCCTTACCATTTACCATGTACGTCCTATTTTGATTTGTCCTGCCAAGGTGTAGCACCTCACATTTATCAGCATTAAACTCCATCTGCCATCTTTCAGCCCATTTTTCCAAATGGCCTAAATCACTCTGTAAACTTTGGAAATCCTCTTCATTTTCCACAACACCCCCTATCTTGGTATCATCTGCATACTTACTAATCCAATTTACCACACCTTCATCCAGATCATTGATGTGCATGACAAACAACAAAGGACCCAACACAGATCCCTGAGGCACCCCACTAGTCACCTGCCTCCAACCCGATACACAGCCATCCACCATTACCCTCTGGCTTCTCCCATTCAGCCACTGTTGAATCCATCTTGCTATTCCTGCATTTATACCCAACAGTTGAACCTTCTTAACCAACCTTCCATGAGGAACCTTGTCAAAGGCCTTACTAAAGTCCATATAGACAACATCCACTGCTTTACCCTCGTCAATTTCCCTAGTAACCTCTTCAAAAAATTCAAGAAGATTAGTCAAACATGACCTTCCAGGTCTATAATTGCTAGGTTTACTCTTAGAACCCTTTTTAAACAATGGAACAACATGCGCAGTACGCCAATCCTCCGGCACTATTCCCGTTTCTAATGACATTTGAAATATTGAAATACAAGAAGAGATGCATCAACAGAGCCATCTCCATCATCAAAGACCCTTACCACCCATCACATGACTTTTTCACCATCCTCCCATCTGGGAAGAGGTACAGGAGCATCAGCTGCAAAACCAGCAGGATGCTCCTCAGCTTCTTCCCACAGGCTATAAGACTGTTAAATGAACTTTCCCCCCTGCCAAGTATCGCGCACAAACCCCCCACACTGCAGCAGAGCCACTGTTGTGCCGCTGCCGGTCGGAACGGCTGTTGAATGTTATTGAATGTGATTAGAGGGTTAAATTGTTCATGACTGTATTTTAATTTTAATTGCTATTTATTTTGTAACGAAAACTGAACGGACACTGGTTGAGAAACGTTTTTTTGTTTCCTCTGAGTATGCGAATACTCAGGAAATGACAATAAAGATTTACAATTACAATTACAATATTTCTGTCATAGCCCCGGCTATTTCTACACTAACTTCCCTCAATGTCCTAGGGAATATCCTGTCAGGACCTGGAGACTTATCCACTTTTATATTTTTCAAAAGTGTCAGTACTTCTTTTACTTTGAACCTCATAGTATCCATAGCTACTCTACTAGTTTCCCTTACCTCACATAATTCAATATCCTTCTTCTTGGTGAATACCGAAGAAAAAAAAATGTTCAATATCTCCCCCATCTCTTTTGGCTCTGCAGATAGCTGTCCACTCTGTCTCTCCAATGGACCAATTTTATCCCTCGTTATCCTTTTGCTATTAATATAGCTGTAGAAACCCTTTGGATTTACTTTCACCTTACTTGCCAAAGCAACCTCATATCTTCTTTTAGCTTTTCTAATTTCTTTCTTAAGATTCTTTTTACATTCCTTATACTCCTCAAGCACCTCATTTACTTCATGCTGCCTATAATTATTGTAGATCTCCCTCTTTTTCCGAACAAGATGTCCAATTTCCCTTGAAAACCAGGGCTCTTTCCAATTTTTACTGTTTCCTTTCAACCAAACAGGAACATAAAGATTCTGTACTCTTAAAATTTCCCCTTTAAATGTCCTCCATTTCTCTTCTACATCTTTCCCATAAAACAAAATGTCCCAGTTCACTCCTTTTAAATCATCTCGCATCGCATCAAAGTTAGCCTTTCTCCAATCAAAAATCTCAACCCTAGGTCCAGTTCTGACCCTCTCCATAATTATATTGAAACTAACGGTATTGTGATCACTGGACCCGAAGTGCTCCCCAACGCATACCTCCGCCACCTGTCCCGTCTCATTTCCTAACAGGAGGTCCAGCACTGCCCCTCCTCTAGTAGGTACCTCTATGTATTGCTGCAAAAAACTATCCTGCACACATTTTACAAACTCCAACCCATCCAGCCCATTTACAGAATGTATTTCCCAGTCTATGTGTGGAAAGTTGAAATCTCCCACAATCACTACCTTGTGCTTACTACTAATATCTGCTATCTCCTTACATATTTGCTCTTCCAATTCTCGTTCCCCATTTGGCGGTCTATAATACATCCCAATAAGTGTTGCTACACCTTTCCCACCATTTTGAACCAATAGAAACATTTTTTGCAAGCATTTTAGATCGAATAGAGACAATTTCTGCAAGCATTTTAGAACCAATAGAGACACATTTTGCAAGCATTTTAGAACCAATAGAGACATTTTGCAACCATTTTAGAACAAACAGGTACAGCTATATTAATAGCAAAAGGATAACGAGGGATAAAATTGGTCCATTGGAGAGACAGAGTGGACAGCTATCTGCAGAGCCAAAAGAGATGGGGGAGATATTGAACAATTTATTTTCCTCGGTATTCACCAAGGAGAAGGATATTGAATTATGTGAGGTAAGGGAAACAAGTAGAGTAGCTATGGATACTATGAGTTTCAAAGTAAAAGACGTACTGACACTTTTGAAAAATATAAAAGTGGATAAGGGTTCTAATAGTAAACGTAGCAATTATCGACCTGTTATTTTGATTTCAGTAGTGGGCAAATTAATGGAAAAGATATTTAGAGATAATATATATAAGCATCTGGATAAACAGGGTCTGATTAGGAACAGTCAACGTGGATTTGTGCCTGGAAGGTCATGTGTGACTAATCTTCTTTAATTTTTTGAAGAGAATACTAGGGAAATTGATGAGGATAAAGCAGTGGATGTTGTCTATATGGACTTTAGTAAGGCCTTTGACAAGGTTCCTCATGGAAGGTTGGTTAAGGTTCAACTGTTGGGTATAAATGCAGGAGCAGCAAGATGGATTCAACAGTGGCTGAATGGGAGAAGCCAGAGGGTAATGGTGGATGGCTGTTTGTCGGGTTGGAGGCAGGTGACTAGTGGGGTGCCTCAGGGATCTGTGTTGGGTTCTTTGTTGT
Source organism: Leucoraja ocellata (assembly GCA_036785375.1). NCBI lineage: Eukaryota > Metazoa > Chordata > Chondrichthyes > Rajiformes > Rajidae > Leucoraja > Leucoraja ocellata. The sequence continues at coordinate 404,698 of JAWMAR010000760.1, forward strand.
TTGTCATGTACATCAATGATCTGGATGAAGGTGTGGTAAATTGGATTAGTAAGTATGGAGATGATACCAAGATAGGTGGGGTTGTGGATAATGAAGAGGATTTCCAAGGTCTACAGAGTGATTTAGACCATTTGGAAGAATGGGCTGAAAGATGGCAGATGGAGTTTAATGCTGATAAATGTGAGGTGCTACACCTTGGCAGGACAAATCAAAATAGGACGTACATGGTAAATGGTAGGGAATTGAAGAGTGCAGTTGAACAGGGGGATCTGGGAACAACCGTGCATAGTTCCTTGAAGGTGGAATCTCATATAGATAGGGTGGTAAAGAAAGCTTTTGGTATGCTAGCCTTTATAAATCAGAGCATTGAGTATAGAAGCTGGGATGTTATGTTAAAATTGTACAAGGCATTGGTGAGACCAAATCTGGAGTATGGTGTACAATTTTGGTCGCCCAATTATAGGAAGGATGTCAACAAAATAGAGAGGGTACAGAGGGGATTTACTAGAATGTTGCCTGGGTTGCAACAACTAAGTTACAGAGAAAGGTTGAATAAGTTAGGTCTTTATTCTCGGGAGCGCAGAAGGTTAAGGAGGGACTTGATGGAGGTCTTTAAAATGATGAGAGGGATAGGCAGAGTTGATGTGGACAAGCTTTTCCCTTTGAGAATAGGGAAGATTCAAACAAGAGGACATGACTTCAGAATTAAGGGACAGAAGTTTAGGGGTAACATGAGGGGGAACTTCTTTACTCAGAGAGTGGTGGCGGGGTGGAATGAGCTTCCAGTGGAATTGGTGGAGGCAGGTTCGTTGGTATCATTTAAAAATAAATTGGATAGGCATATGGATGAGAAGGGAATGGAGGGTTATGGTATGAGTTCAGGCAGGTGAAATATGGTTATATTTGAGAGTCAATAGAAACTTATTACAAGCATTTTAGAACTAATAGACACTATGCAACCATTTTGGAACCAAAAAATACACCTTTTGCAAACATTTTAGAACCAATAGACACTTTTTGCAAGCATTTTAGAGCTAATAGAGACACTTTCTGCAAGCATTTTAGAACCAGTAGAGAAAATTTTTGCAATCATTTTAGAACCAAAAGACACTTTGTGCAACTATTTTAGAACCAAAAAATACACTTTTTGCAAGCATTTTAGAACCAATAGACACTTTTGCATCCATTTTAGAACCAATAGACACTTTTTGCAAGCGTTTTAGAACCAATAGACACTTTTTGCAAACATATTAGAACCAGTAGAGACACTTTTTGCAAGCATTTTAGAACCGATAGACACTTTTTGCAACCATTTTAGATCCAATAGAGACACTTTTTGAGATGTAAGACCCCGCTCCAGGTCATCCTAAACCACGCAACTTGGGCGGGAGAAGTCGTTGTTGCGGAAGCCCCGAAAAGCGGTCTCCCACCAGGGACCCGCAGGCTCCCGGTGTTACTTTCCACCAGACCTGCAGCTGGAGCCTCCGACTATCCGGGGCTGGGCCGCAGCAGCGCGCCACCACAGCTCCTCCCGCTCTGAACTCGGCCAGCTTCGCAGTGGTAAGTCCGCAGGCTCCGCGACTGGAGCCCCAGGTCGTTCAGTTTGGAGGGCGCTCCATGGCGCAAGGCCCCGACGACACAGAGACCCGACCTAGAAAAGGTCGGGTCCTCCGTACAGGGAAAATATTTAAAAGTCCCACACCCATACCCAGTATTAAAAAAAAGTATAAACTACACTCAAACGAGGCACAAATAAAAAAGACAGACTATATGAGAGAGAAATGGAGAGGGGCGAGGAGCAGAGATAGAGTGAGGGAGAGCGAGAGGGGGATAGAGAGTGGGGGAGAGATGGAGAGGAGGGGGAGAGAGGGAGAGAGAGGGGGAGAAATGGGGAGGGAGATAGAGAGGGAGGGAGGGAAAGGGACAGGGAGGGGAGAGAGAGGGAGGGGAGGAGATGGAGGAGGGTGAGAGAGAGGAGGAGGGGGAGAGAGACAGGGAGGGGGAGAGAGAGTGAGGGGGGAGAGGGATAGTGGGGGAAAGAGAGAGGGATGGGGAGATAGGGGGGGATGGAAAGAGAGAGGGAGGGAGGGAAAGACAGAGGGAGAGAGAGAGAGGGAGGGAGGGAGAGAGAGGGGGAGAGGGAGTGAGTGGGAGAGAGAGGGAGTGAGGGAGATGAGAACCACGTGTGTGAGAGCCGCTGATCTACGTCAAAGATACTAGAGGAGCAAGATGCGCCACTCAGCGAAAAACGCATAGTCTGTCGTGTGTGATGGTCGAGGCCATTTTACTGGTCTGCCCCCACACTGTCATGGCGTCCACATCTACAGCTGGGTGTAAATTGCTCTAATCGCGGATGTTGACAACTCAACCTGTCTTTCTTCAGGTTCCCCAACAACAAAGAAAGGTGAGGAAACATTATTGTTTTCTGTCGACATTATTCTGTCCTGAAAATGTTATTTTTTGTTCCCTATCAACACTCATTGGGAAACTAGGATTGTTGGTACATTAGAAAGTTACTAGATTTTGTTTTTAATAGATCTAAACTTACCACAATAATAAAGTCACCAATATTTGTTGTTCTGTCATTTTTGTTTTTGTTTCTGTATGACAGGAGTGTCCAAAATATGGTCCAGAGGGAGAGAGAGAGAGAGAGAAGGGGCAGAGAGAGAGAGAGAAGGGGCAGAGAGAGAGAGATGGGGAGAGAGACACATCAGGCCCATCACAAGATTTTAACCTCAGATTCGGGTCGGGGAGCGCGACGACCCGGGGCTGCTCTCAGTGTAGTTACCGATTAGATCCCTCGAACTGTCAGAGCCGAGACATCGCTGGGCCGCCGTGAAGAAGGGTGCAATGGTGCGGTGCGGAGTTCACGGCGGTCTAAATGGGGCGGCTGTGCGTTATAACGTGCCATCGTTCCTCTCTCTCTCTCTCTCCTCTAGAATCTTTCTGCCTCACTGTCTATCCGTTTACTCGCGCCCATTTCAGTTCAGACGATCAAATAAGCCCAACGTTTTTAAACAGTTATGCAATAATCTTTTCAAAAATAATTATTCAAATATAAATAAATATTGATAACATCGTCGGTCCACAAAAATGCTGGAGAAACTCAGCGGGTGCAGCAGCATCTATGGAGCGAAGGAAATAGGCGACGTTTCGGGCCGAAACCCTTGTTCTTCACACTGATAACATCGTCTACGTTTGGAAAAAAAGAACTGCGTTTACCTTTTGGAAAAAGTGTAAATCGAAATAATGAATGTAATCAAAAATAAATAGATTTTCAAAACAAACGTATCAAATGAAAAATAAAAAAATGGCAGAAATCCAGCGTTTAGAATCGGAACTTCGCTTAAGGGGGAACTGTGGAGAAACGACGTCCGAATGAATGACCGTAGGGGAAGAATGTTCTGGAAAAGGGTCACATGTGTGGGGGATGTGTCCCTAGTCACATGTGTAGGGGATGTGTCCCTAGTCACATGTGTGGGGGATGTGTCCCTAGTCACATGTGTAGGGGTTTGTGTCCCTAGTCACATGTGTGGGGGATGTGTCCCTAGTCACATGTGTAGGGGTTGTGTCCCTGGTCACATGTGTGGGGGATGTGTCGCTAGTCACATGTGTGGGGGATGTGTCCCTAGTCACATGTGTGGGGGATGTGTCCCTAGTCACATGTGTAGGGGATGTGTCCCTATTCACATGTGTAGGGGATGTGTCCCTAGTCACATGTGTGGGGTATGTATCCCTATTCACATGTGTAGGGGATGTGTCCCTAGTCACATGTGTGGGGGGATGTGTTCCCTA
>JAWMAR010000760.1:408692-462597 GCA_036785375.1 Leucoraja ocellata
GTGATCAGTAAAATGCCGACACTGGAGTTTGCAACGTTTAAAGTGTTGTTCCGGATCAGTAATATGCTGGACACAGCACATTTGGAAGAAATGAGACTCCTCCTAATAGACAGACAAGACCTATTCTTAAGGAGTTGGTCCCCATTTATTGATTTCTTGGATTCATGTGATGACATAGTATCATGAAAACTAACATTTCAGGTATGGGTGAAAGATGATTTAGAATATTTTTTTTTAAATCATCTCACTGTGGCGATTGAACAATCTCCCTCCTGCTTTCCTTCTTCACTTATTCCTTCTCTTTCACTTTTTCTTTATCGGTTTTTCACCCACGCTCACTAATCTATTCTTCACTTTTCACAACCTCTTTTTCTTCTCTCCTTTCTCACTTCTCTCTTAAAAAAAGGGAAGTTGTACAGAGAATGTAATATGTTAACATCATTTTTGTACCAATGCATTGTACTCACTTCTAATAAATAAAATATTAAAAATTTAAAAAAGTGTTGTTCCAAGTATAAGGTGAGTTTGTAAATTGAAATGTTGGATGTGTTGGTTGATGTAATTTATTTATCGGAGGTTTGAGACACAAAATGTGTTTTAATTTGTATCATTCTGCATTGTACTTAAAATATTTCTGTGCGAGGTGATTGACCAGCACCCGCGATGTCCCGGCAAAATCTGTTAATGTTATTCTAATGTTATTAAAGTCATTGTGTTGTGAATCAATGTGATTGAAGAGTATTTTTAATGGCGGTTGCGTCAAGTCCTGGGCAAAGATCGGTCCTGGGAGCTCCGTGCATCATGTTACCTGTTGGTGCTGATGGAAGTACAGCGGTTCAGTGGACACACGGCGCCGGTTACTGTGTAATCCCTCCTGCCTCGTCACCAAACCTTGCCAGCGCTCGGCACTTCACCCTGCCTGCCTGCTGCAGCGCCTGCACACATGCCATCACTGTCCAGTATTCATGCTCTTTGTTCAGTCGGCCGGCTTCACACTCTGCAGCGTTGGCTGCATCAATACACACGCGGCTCATGCAAGATCTTCCGCAGTCTGTGTCCGATGCAACCTGGTCCCTGCTCTTCTGGTCACCTTGAGTGAGGTTCCTGCGGGGGGCGACCAGTGTGTGTGTGTGTGTGTGTGGGACCCCGGTGAGTGCGGGAGGGGGGGGAGGGGGAGGACAGTGTCAGGAAATGGAAGACACAAGGAACTGCAGATGCTGGATTACAAATAAAAAACACACGGCGCTGGAGTAACTGCGGGTCGGGAAGCATCTGTGGAGGACATGGATAGGCGACGTTTCGGGTCGGGATCCCATTCCCCATTCAAATGGAGAGGATTGCATTCAGCTGCCGCCAAGCTGACGAAGGATTTGGTGAATTTGGTCAGATGGGAAAATATCAACGATGACATTGGATGTATATAAACGGTTCATTTGTATGTTGTGCTGAGTTTCACGCCCCAACCCAGGGAACTAACGTGAGTTTGATGCTGTGTTTCCGACCCCTCGCTCTCTGCCCAATGCCTTGTGCTTTGAATTGCCCGTTGGGTTAAAGTTAATGATCAGTTCATTGATTACATGTGATGCTGAAAAGAAAGTGTCCGTGCAATAAATACCGACTCTCTGAAGATTGAACGGGAAGCCGAGGGCAGTTTGTTCACAGTCTGTGCGTGCAGAGATGGGCAGCATCTATTTCATTTCACTGTCCATTGAACAACCCAACCACTCTGCCCCCAGTCTGTGGGCTGTGCACATCTGGAAAAGCCCAGAAGTTCAGGCAGTAACTGGAGAGAGAAAAGCTGCCTGTAAACCGCCCCACCCCACTGAAATGTACAGGGCTTGGCGATCGCACATACTTTCTGTACTGAGGTCGGGGAAGTTTCACTTCTGTCACAATCTCCAGGACCCTGCAATCTACTGTGCAAGTCTTGCCCTGGTTTCACCTCCCAACCTCCACGCTTCCTACTTGTCACATTTACATATAACCATATAACAATTTACAGCACGGAAACAGGCCATCTCGACCCTTCTAGTCCGTGCCGAACGCGTATTCTCCCATAGTCCCATACACCTGCGCTCAGACCATAACCCTCCATTCCTTTCCGGTCCATATAACTATCCAATTTATTTTTAAATGATAAAAACGAACCTGCCTCCACCACCTTTACTGGAAGCTCATTCTACACAGATACCACTCTCTGAGTAAAGAAGTTCCTCCTTATGTTACCCCTAAACTTCTGTCCCTTAATTCTCAAGTCATGTCCCCTTGTTTAAATCTTCCCTACTCTCAGTGGGAAAAGCTTATCCACGTCAATTCTGTCTATCCCTCTCATCATTTTAAAGACCTCTATCAAGTCCCCGCTTAACCTTCTGCACTCCAAAGAATAAAGCCCAAACTTGTTCAACCTTTCTCTGAAACGTAGTTGCTGAAACCCAGGCAACATTCTAGTAAATCTCCTCTGTACTCTCTCTATTTTGTTGACCTCCTTCCTATAACTAGGCGACCAAAACTGTACAGCATACTCCAGAATTGGCCTCACCAATGCCTTGTACAATTTTAACATTACATCCCAACTTCTATACTCAATGCTCTGATTTATAAATGCCAGCACACCAAAAGCTTTCTTTACCACCCTATCTACACGAGATTCTACTTTCACGGAACTGTGCACAGTTATTCCCAGATCCCTCTGTTCACCTGCATTCTTCAATTCCCTACCATCCCATCTTACCTTTCCTCACCCAGTTTCTCAATTGATCTTGAACCTGTTTTAATCTTAGATATAAAACCATCTTCACTGCCCACTTTACCACCAATTCTGGTGGCATTCGCAAACTTACGAACAGGTGGGTGTGGGAATAGGAAGTTGAGTTTAGTTTAGTTTAGAGATACAGCACGAAAACAGGCCCTTCGGCCCACCAAGTCTGTACCGAACAGCGATACCCGCACAATGTCCTACACACAATAGTTTAGTTTAGAGATACAGCATGGAAACAGGCCGTTCGGCCCACCGAGTCTGTACCGACCAGTGATACCCGTACAATGTCCTACACACACTAGTTTAGTTTAGAAATACAGCACGGAAACAGGCCCTTCGGCCCACCGAGTCTGTACCTACCAGTGATCCCCGCACATTAACACTATCCTACACACACAAGGGACAATTTTAAATTGACACCAAACCAATTAACCTACAAACTTGTACGTCTTTGGAGTGTGGGAGGAAACGGACGATCTCGGAGAAGATCCACGTTGGTCATGGAGTGAACGAACAAGCCCCGTACAGACAAGCAGCCGTAGTCAGGATTGAACCCGGGTCTCTGGAGCTGTGAGGCAGTAGCTCTACCGCTGCGCCACCATTCAATGACATGTGATGAGAAGCTGATGATGACCATGGCAGACAGAGTGTAGGTGCTGGCTCTGTAAAACGGTCGCCTAGTCCAGCCGATAATCTTTATCTGAACATTAACAACCTTACAACTCTGGCCCATTACAGCAACAATGTTACACCAGGAACACGTTAAAACAGTCTGAAACATCGCAACATTTGTCTGTTTGCTTCAGCTACCTTTTACATATCCCACTGTCTAACATAGGAATTGGGTTGAAACTTTGAGCAGATACCTTGCAGACGATGTTGGTGAGTGATACATTGCTTTCCCCATGGTTAAAGATTGTTCCGTTACAAAGTTTACTTTCACATTGGGCTAATTACATCGGGCAGCACGGTGACACAGGGGTAGAGTTGCTGCCTCACAGCACCAGAGACCCACCCGGGTTTAGAAACATAGAAACATAGAAATTAGGCGCAGGAGTAGGCCATTCGGCCCTTCGAGCCTGCACCGCCATTCAATATGATCATGGCTGATCATCTAACTCAGTATCCCGTGCCTGCCTTCTCTCCATACCCTGTGATCCCCATAGCCACAAGGGCCACATCTAACTCCCTCTTAAATATAGCCAATGAACTGGCCTCAACTACCCTCTGTGGCAGAGAGTTCCAGAGATTCACCACTCTCTGTGTGAAAAAAGTTCTTCTCATCTCGGTTTTAAAGAATTTCCCCTTATCCTTCAGCTGTGACCTCTTGTCCTGGACTTCCCCAACATCGGGAACAATCTTCCTGCATCTAGCCTGTCCAACCCCTTAAGAATGTTGTAAGTTTCTATAAGATCCCCTCTCAATCTCCTAAATTCTAGAGAGTATAAACCAAGTCTATCCAGTCTTTCTTCATAAGACAGTCCTGACATCCCAGGAATCAGTCTGGTGAACCTTCTCTGCACTCCCTCTATGGCAATAATGTCCTTCCTCAGATTTGGAGACCAGAACTGTACGCAATACTCCAGGTGTGGTCTCACCAAGACCCTGTACAACTGCAGTAGAACCTCCTTGCTCCTATACTCAAATCCTTTTGCTATGAAAGCCAACATACCATTCGCTTTCTTTACTGCCTGCTGCACCTGCATGCCTACCTTCAATGACTGGTGTACCATGACACTCAGGTCTCGCTGCATCTCCCCCTTTCCCAATCGGCCACCATTTAGATAATAGTCTGCTTTCTCGTTTTTGCCACCAAAATGGATAACCTCACATTTATCCACATTATACTGCATCTGCCAAACATTTGCCCACTCACCCAGCCTATACAAGTCACCTGGCAGTCTCCTAGCATCCTCCTCACAGCTAACACTGCCCCCCAGCTTAGTGTCATCCGCAAACCTGGAGATATTGCCTTCAATTCCCTCATCCAGATCATTAATATATATTCTAAATAGCTGGGGTCCCAGGACTGAGCCTTGCGGTACCCCACTAGTCACTGCCTGCCATTGTGAAAAGGACCCGTTTACTTCTACTCTTTGCTTCCTGTTTGCCAGCCAGTTCTCTATCCACATCGATACTGAACCCCCAATGCCGTGTGCCATTGCCAGCGTTGATCCTGACTGGGCGGGTTCTATCTGTGTGGAGTTTGTACGCTCTCCCTGTGACCTGCGTGGGTTTTCTCCGGGTGCTCTGGTTTCCCCCACATTGCAAAGACGCACAGGTTTGTAGGTTAATTTCCTTCTGTAAATGATCCCTAGTCTGTAAGATGGAAGTACAGGCGATCGTTGGTCGGCACGGACTCGGTGGGTCGAAGGGCCTTTTTCCACGACATATCTCTGAACTAAACTAATTGCAGGCACATTAATATTCCTTGGATCAGCTTTTCCCTTTGAGAATAGGGAAGATTCAAACAAGAGGACATGACTTCAGAATTAAGGATCAGAAGTTTAGGGGTAACATGAGGGGGAACTTCTTTACTCAGAGAGTGGTAGCGGTGTGGAATGAGCTTCCAGTGGAAGTGGTGGAGGCAGGTTCGGTGGTATCATTTAAAAATAAATTGGATAGGCATATGGATGAGAAGGGATTGGAGGGTTATGGTATGAGTGCAGGCAGGTGGGACTAAGGGAACAAAGTTGTATGGCACAGACATGTAGGGCCGAGATGGCCTGTTTCCGTGCTGTAATTGTTATATGGTTATATATGGTTATTTGTGGGTATGTTTCTGATCAGAGCAGAAATGCTTCAGCCTAGGTCAGGTAAAATGGAGCAGTACACAGCTGGCTAGACGTGAGCTGAAGGGAAGACTGTTGTTGCTGATGGGAAGTGCAGCGGCTCAGTGGACACACGGCGCTGGTCACTGTGTAATCCCCTGACTCATCACCAAATCCTGCCAGCATTCGGCATTTCACCCCTACAGTGCACAGCAGAGCATGCGGGAGCTGAAGGGAATACTGTAGATGACATATGCATGTGACCCTTAATATAGTTACCTCATCACTACTCACCACTCCCCATATCACAAGTATAATTACAACCTCCCCACCCACATATCGCTCACTAGTTTCCATGACAGACCACGTACAGCCAGTGCTCTCTGTAATGCCACAGTATGAATGTAATAAAAGAAGTAAAGTCACAGTGTGTCGATAACATTTCTTTACATGGTGTCAGAAAACTCTTACCCCTTGCGCCTCATGTTTATCGGGGTTTTTTTAATTAAATTTTGCCCCAGTTTTCTGTTACCCCCTCGTTATGGCCAATTCTTGCTGCAAACCCGATGTGCTCATTTTCAATGCAGACATTGCCCATCGATGGAATGTCTTTAGACGTGACTTCGACCAATATGTCACAATCGCTCATCCTGCCACTACTCCGGCCGTCCAAAGTAGTAGTGCCTGCTGCTCTGCACGACGACTATTTTCAGGCCGCTCATAACGGTCATCCTGGGGCCGAAGCCACCTTGTCTCACACCCAGAGACAGTTCTACTCGCCTGGTATGGCTCAATACATCCGGGAGAGGGTCTCTTCATGTTCCACCTGTAACAGCCTCGCCCCCCATCAGCAACGACAGCCGCTTCTGCAGCAGGCTACACCCGAACTGCCCTGGATGGCGGTTGCCACCGACATTTTCGAGTGGCGAGGAAAACACTTCCTGGTACTAGTCGACTCCTACTCCAACTGGTTCGAGGTTGACCAGCTGCATTCCCTCACCTCTTCGGCCGTTGTCGAAAAGCTGCGCCGCCATTTCTCCACCTTTGGCGCCTCGGCCAGCCTGCAGTCGGACAACGGCAGCCAATTCACGAGCTCCGAGTTTCGGGCTTTCGCAACCAGCTGGAACTTCCGCCACTACACCAGCAGCCCTGAGTACCCGCAAAGCAACGGTCTGGCCGAGCGCGCCGTTCGCAGTGCAAATAACTTACTGGAACAATGTCGTTTGTCTAACTCTGATTTCTTTCTAGCCCTCATCAACCTTCGCAACATATCCCGTGACCCTGCCATGGGTTCCCCTGCTCAGCGGCTCATGTCTCGCACTACCAGACCTCCGATCCCGGTGGCCCAGCACTCACTCGTCTCCTCTGTCCTCAAGCCCGCTGCTGTTCAGGAGCGCATCGCCTTTAAACGCGATGTTCAGAAACGCTCCCATGACAAGTCCTGCCGCCTCCTGCCTTGCATTTTCCCGGTCAGGTCGTCCGCATGCAGACCCCCATGCGGTCACTCCCGGCTCGCCACCGTAGTCGCCACTGCTGGGTCGCCTCGGTCCTATCTCGTCGACCATGCAGGAACCATCTACCGCCGGTCCCGCCAACATCTGCGGCTTGTCAACGAGCCGTGACCACCACCAACAGATCATTTTGCTCCCCCTCTGAAATTTCAGCCTCCAGGCGATGCTCAGCCCATCGCTCCTCGCATGCCACGGTCTCTAACCTCACAGCTCTATCCGTCCGCTCCTCCTCCGGTTCCCCCTCCCTCACCTGCCCGCGTGCAGTCCTCTGTGGGTCCCGCATCCCCTCATGCCCTTCTGCCTTTGTCTTCTCCGTCCCCGCCTGGCTCACCTGTTGCAGTGCAGCCGTCTGCACCTACCGCCGTACTGCGTCCACTTGTTCCTGCAGGGTGGGGAGATGGCGAGATGCGAGCCCGGTCGGGACGTGTTGTCAAGCCGACTGTCCGCTATGGCGATTTTGCTTAACCATTTCTACTCATTTGATTGTCAGCGCATGAGACGTGGTCGCCCTGTCACTACTTTGTTTGTCTTTTGTTTCCAAGGGGAAGGATGTAGATGACATATGCATGTGACCCTTAATATAGTTACCTCATCACTACTAACCACTCCCCATATCACAAGTATAATTACAACCTCCCCACCCACATATCGCTCTCTAGTTTCCGTGACAGACCACGTACAGCCAGTGCTCTCTGTAATGCACAGTATGAATGTAATAAAAGAAGTAAAGTCACAGTGTGTCGATAATCTATCTTTACAAATACTGTGATATGTTCATCCATTGAAACACTGTCACTATCGACTGGAATCGGAACAGATGACAGCATCACAGATTTTAATCACTTTGCTTTGTTGGGCAGTGGTTTAACAGGACATGAGGGATAGGAGCAGAATTAGACCATTCGACCCATCAAGTCTACTCCACCAAACAATCATGGCAGATCTATCTCTCCCTAACCCATTCTCCTGCCTTCTCCCCATAACCTCTGACAACAGTACTAATCGAGAATGGAGGTCTCATAGAGAATAGAGGCACAAACAGTCTTTCCAGGTGAGGCAGAGGTTCACCTGCACCTCCTCCAACCTCATCTATTGCATCCGCTTCTCTAGGTGTCAACTGCTCTACATCGGTGAGACCAAGCGTAGGCTTGGAAATCGCTTCGCCCAACACCTCCGCACAGTTTGCATTAACCAACCTGATCTCCCGGTGGTTCAGCACTTCAACTCCCCCTCCCATTCGGAATCTGACCTTTCTGTCCTGGGCCTCCTCCATGGCCAGAGTGAGTCCCACTGTAAATTGGTGGAGCAACACCTCATATTTCACTTGGGTAGTTTACAACCCAGTGGTATGAACATTGACTTATCCAATATCAGATAGTCCTTGCTTTCTCCCTCCTTCCCCTCCTCTTCCCAGCTCTCCCACAGCCGACTGTCTCATCCCTTCCTTACTTCTTCCCACCCCCTCCCCACACCCCCACATCAGTCTGAAGAAGGGTTTTGACCTGAAACGTCACCGATTCCTTTGCTCCGTAGAAGCTGCCTCACCTGTTGAATTTCTCCGGCATTTTTGTCTACCTTCGATTTTCCAGCATCTGCAGTTCTTTCTTAAACATTTTGTCTACTCCACTGTCGAATCTTCTCAAGGTATGCCTACTTTGAAGAAGTTCTCCTGCTCCCTCTGAAGACAGATTAACAACCTCCTCTCTCACTGCCTCCCCTCTGTGATTCCCCCTTCCCTCCAATTCTACGACCACATCCTAACCCAGACACGTTACCACGGCCACGTTAGCTTTCTCGGGACTTGCCTGCGCCTCCATCTTGTACCTCATGGTTTCCAGCTCCAGTTCCCGACCTCCCAGTTCGGACCGAACCCAGACTATAGATATCGACTGGCTATCTGCCGCCGTACATGGCAAATCTCCTTCCGTGCTCTATGATCTACTCTGGCTGCGATGAGCCAGCACCAGCAGGACCTCGCTTTGTCTCTCCGGAAACTCCTGGGCCTCACTCACCCAGACCTGCAACGGACCCCAACTCTACTTCATCCAACGACAGATCCACGTCTTCAACAAACCATTCCTGGCCCACTTGGACTCCACCAAGGACCTTAAACTCACCCGCCTCCAGGCCGCTCCTGCGACTGGACCACCTGCAGGTCCCGGGCCCCAACACTGACCCGCACTGCCTGCCTGAACACCACCAGGCCCAGTCCCACGATGCCATCTTTGCCACGAGGAGCAGTTCCAGCACTCACCGCCTCCCTGACAGACCTCAGGCCCGGATTACCGAAGATGCCGCTGTCACCGACCTCCACGTGACCGCTGTTACCAACCTCCATGTGGCCGCTGTCACCAACCTCCACGTGGCCGCTGCCGCTGACCTTCACCCACTCACCGATCCTCGCTAACTCACCAGGACCGCCAACTATCGCCGCCTCACCGATAACACTGACTCTCGCCGCCTCACCAATAACACCGACCCTCACTGCCTCACCAATAACACCGACCCTCGCTAACTACCCGGTAACTCCGACTATAACCGTCTCACCGGGACCGCCGAGCCTCACCGGCCATCCGTTCACCAGATCTTCCAACGATTTGCCCGCTGACCCAGACTCCACTCCCCGCGGGCCTCCACCATTGACTCTACTGACCCTCGCCACTCCACCGCCCACCAGCAGGTCACAGCCGTGGCTTTACCCGAGTCCTAGGCTCAGCACACTGAGTAAACTTCCACACTGCATACTCGCACCACGGGCTCTAACTGTGCTAGATCCTACCCTGGGTGCACCCCCCCACCCTTCCCGCAATGAGTTCCGCGCCCGCCACGATGTGGAGCTCTTCTTCCGTCGCCTCCACATCCAAGCGTTTTTCCATGGGAAGGAGTCCTCACACTCTAGTGATGACACCTTCTCCTGTCTCCAATGGACCCCCTCCTCTTGGACCCCCCCTCATGGCCATCTTCTGGCTTTAGACCTTTTTATTTTAAACTGCCGGCGGGACATCAACTGCTTCAACTTCTCCACTCCCCTGTCTCACTCTAACCTCTCCCCCCCGAAGGTACAGCCCTCCACTCACTCTGCAACAACCCAGACTGGGTGATCAAACCTGCCAACAAGGGAGGTGCTGTGGTAGTCTGGCGGGCTGATCTCTACAAAGCTGAGGCCAGGCGCCAACTCTCAGACACCTCCTACTTATCCTTGGACCATGACCCCACAGATGAGCACCAGGCCACTATCTCTAGCACCATCACTGACTTCATCAACTCCGGCTCCCTGCCCTCCCAAGCCTCCAACCTCATCGTTCACCAACCCCGCACGGCCCGATTTTACCCTCTCCACAAAATCCACAACCCTGACTGTCCTGGCAGACCCATTGTTTCTGCCTGTTCATGTCCCACCAAACTTATTTCCACATACCTCGACTCCATCCTATCCCCTCCCCCCCCCCCCGGTCAAATCCCTCCCTACCTATATCCAAGACACTTCACAGGCTCTTCATCTCCTACATGACTTCCAGCCCCCATCCCCTCATCTTCACCATGGATGTCCAGTCACTCTACACCTCACCCCCCACCAGGGGGGTCTTAAAGCTCTCCGTTTCTTCCTCGACCCCAAACCAACCAATCTCCGTCTACCGATACTCTCCTCCGCCTAGCGGAGCTGGTCCTTACCCTCAACAACTTTTCCTTTGTCTCCTCCCATTTCCTCCGACTACAAGGCGTAGCTATGGGCACGCGCATGGGCCCCAGCTATGCCTGCCTCTTTGTAGGGTCCATCGAACAATCCTTGTTTGAGACGTACCGTGGCCCTATCTCCGAACTCTACCTCCGCTACATCGATGACTGCATTGGTGCTACCGCCTGCACCCATGCAGAACTCACTGACTTCATCCATTTCAGCTATCTGGACTACACTTCTTCGTCGCCGCGACGTCAACCGCCTCAACTTCTCCACTAACCTGTCTCACTCCAATCTCTCCCCCTCTGAACGCACTGCCATTGAACCACTCCGCAAAAACCCAGATTGGGTCATCAAACCAGCCGACAAGGGAGGTGCCGTGGTAGTCTGGCGCGCCGACCTCTACAAAGCTGAGGCCACGCGCCAACTCTCGGACACCTCCTCCTACTTACCCTTGGACCATGACCCCATTGACGAGCACCAGGCCACCCGGGACGACAGATGGCGCAATGGGCTAAGTGTTCGGCTGGCGACTGGAAGGTAGCCGGTTCGAATCCCGCTTGGAGTGCATACTGTCGTTGTGTCCTTGGGGCAAGACACTTCACCCACCTTTGCCTGTGTGTAAATGCAATGTAATTATGTGAAGCACTTTGGGGTCAATGCAAGTTGACTAAAAATGTGCTATATAAATAAGATTATTATTATTATTATTATTATATCTAGCACCATCACCGACTTCATCAATTCCCACGCCCTGCCCGACCAAGCTACCAACCTCATCGTTCCCCAGCCCCGCACGGCCCGTTTTTACCTTCTCCCCAAAATCCACAAACCCGGCTCTCCCGGCAGACCCATTGTCTCTGCCTGTTCGTGCCCCACCAAACTCATCTCCACATACCTTGACTTCATACTATCCCCCTTGGTCAAATCCCTTCCCACCTATGTTCTAGACACCTCAGACACTCTCCGCCGCCTCCACGCATTCCACTCTCTAGGCCCCCACCCCCTCATCTTCACCATGGATGTCCAGTCACTCTACACCTCCATCCCCCACCAGGGTGGCCTCAAAGCCCTCCGGTTCTTCCTCGACCAGACGAGCAACCTATACCCAGCCACTGACACTCTCCTCCGCCTAGCGGAGTTGGTCCTCACCCTCAACAACTTTACGTTTGACTCCTCCCATTTCCTCCAAACACAAGGCATTGCTGTGGGCACACGCACGGGCCCCAGCTACGCCTGCCTCTTTGTCGGGTACGTTGAACAATCCTTGTTCAATACGTACCAGGGCCCCATCCCCGACCTCTACCTCCGTTACATTGACGACTGCTTTGGGGCCACCTCCTGCACCTACACACAACTGACTGACTTCATCCACTTCACCACCAACTTCCATTCGGCACTCCAATACACCTGGACCATTTCCGACACTTCCCTACCATTCCTTGACCTCACCATCTCCATCGCAGGGACAGACTTCTGACCGACATACACTACAAACCAACTGACTCACATGGCTATCTGGATTACACGTCTTCCCACCCTGCCCCCTGTAAAGACTCCATCCCTTACTCCCAATTCCTCCGCCTACGCCGCATCTGTTCCCAGGATGAGACATTCCATACCAGGGCATCGGAAATGTCCTCGTTCTTCAGGGAACGGGGATTCCCCTCCACCACCATAGATGAGGCTCGCACCAGGGTCTCATACATACCCCGCAACACTGCTCTTGCTCCCCATCCCCGCACTCGCAACAAGGGCAGAGTCCCCCTGGTCCTCACCTTTCACCCCACCAGCCGGCAAATGCAACACATAATCCTCCGCCATTTCCGCCACCTCCAACGTGACCCCACCACTCGCCACATCTTCCCATCTCCCCCTATGTCTGCCTTCCGCAAAGACCGCTCCCTCCGCAACTCCCTTGTCAATTCATCCCTTCCCTCCCGTACCACCCCCTCCCCGGGCACTTTCCGTTGCAACCGCAAGAAATGCAACACCTGTCCCTTCACCTCCCCCCTCGACTCCATTCAAGGTCCCAAGCAGTCGTTCCAGGTGCGACAAAGGTTCACCTGCATCTCCTCCAACCTCATCTACTGCATCCGCTGCTCTAGATGTCAGCTGATTTACATCGGGGAGACTAAGCGGAGGTTGGGCAATCGTTTCGCCGAACACCTCCGCTCAGTCCGCAATAACCAACCTGAACTCCCGGTGGCTCAGCACTTCAGCTCCCCCTCCCATTCCCAATCCGACCTCTCTGTCCTGGGTCTCCTCCATTGCCAGAGTGAGCAACACCGGAAATTGGAGGAACAGCACCTCATATCCCGCCTGGGCAGCTTGCATCCTGATGGCATGAATGTTGAATTCTCCCAATTTTGCTAGCCCTTGCTGTCTCCTCCCCTTCCTTAACCCTCGAGCTGTCTCCTCCCATCCCCCCGCCCTCGGGCTCCTCCTCCTCCCCTTTTTCCTTCCTTCTGCCCTCCCAGTCTGAAGAAGGGTTTCGGCCCGAAAGGTCGCCTATTTTCTTCGCTCCATAGATGCTGCTGCACCCGCTGAGTTTCTCCAGCAATTTTGTGTACCTTACACTTCTTCCCACCCTGCTTCCTGTAAGGACTCTATCCCTTACTCCCAATTCCTTCCTCTATGTTGCATCTGCACCCAGGATGAGGTGTTCCAAACCAGGGCATCGGAGATGTCCTCATTCTTTAGTCAAAGTCAAAGTCAAATTAACCTTTATTGCCATTCAGACCTTGCGGTCTGAATGAAATTTCGTTGCCTTGCTGTCCTACATATAGTTTAAAAAAATGACAAAAACACACAAAAAACACAATTTAACATCCACCACAGTGAGTTGAATACTCATCACTGTGATGGAAGGCAAAAGTCTTAAGTCTTTGTCTCTTCCCTTCTTATTCTCCCTCTGCGCCGAGGCGATCCAGGCTTCGGATGTTGTGACCCCGCCGGGTGATGGTAAGTAATGTCAGTCCCGCGGCTGAATCACCCCGGGCTGGTTCAACCTCGCGGCCCGGGGTGGTCGAAGCCGCCGAAGCTGCGGCCCTCCAGTCCAGAGGACGCAGCTGTTGTCGCGGGAGCTCCGGAAAACAGGTCACCAACTTGGGACCTGGGAGCTCCCGATGATGTCGTCCACCGGGCCCGCGGCCGATCCTCCGAGGTCGGATCGGTGCTGCCGCTGCCTCTGCCTGCTCCGAGTTCGGGTCGCCACTGCCGCTGCCCGCTCCGAGGTCGGGTCTCCGCTAGCTGCTGCCCGCTCCGAGTTCGGGTCGCCACTGCCGCTGCCCACTCTGAGTTCGGGTCGCCACTGCCGCTGCCCACTCCGAGTTCGGGTCGCCACTGCCGCTGCCTGCTCCGAGTTCGGGTCGCCACTGCCGCTGCCCACTCCGAGTTCGGGTCGCCACTGCCGCTGCCTGCTCCGAGTTCGGGTCGCCACTGCCGCTGCCTGCTCCGAGTTCGGGTCGCCACTGCCGCTGCCTGCTCCGAGGTCTGGTCTCCGCTAGCTGCTGCCTGCTCCGAGGTCGGGTCTCCGCTAGCCGCTGCCTGCTCCGAGGTCGGGTCTCCGCTAGCCGCTGCCCGCTCCGAGTTCGGGTCGCCACTGCCGCTGTTCACTCTGAGGTCAGGTCGCTGCTGCCGCTGCCAGTTCCGGGGTCTGGTCGCCACTGCCCCAGCTCCGCTATTAGGCCTCGGCGCAGGCGGAGACGAGGGATACGACAAGAGAAGTCACATCCCCCCGAAATAAGAGACCAAAAACGTGTTTTCTCCCCCCCCCCCCCCCTCCACACACACATACACAATAAACCAAAAAAAAACAGGACAAAAGTACAACAGAAAAAAAGAAAAAAAATAGACGGACTGCAGGCGAGCTGCAGCTGCTAAGGCAGTGCCGCCATCTTGTCAGGGAACGGGGTTTCCTCTCATCGACACTGGCCACATCTTCCCATCTCCTCCTCTTTGCGCTTTCCACAGAGACCGCTCCCTCCATAACACCCCAGTCAATTCGTCCCTTCCCACCAAAACTACCCCCCTCCCCTGGTACTTTCCCTTGCAACCGCAGGAATGCTACACTTGTCACTTTACCTCCCCACTTGACTCCAATCAAGGACCCAAGCCGTCTTTCCAGGTGCAGCAGAGGTTCATCTGCACCTCCGCCAACCTCATCTATTGCATCCACTGCTCTAGGTGTCAGCTGCTCTACATCGGGGAGACCAAATGATTGCTTGGCAAACGCTTCGCCGAACACTTCCGCTCTATTATCAATAACCAAACCAATCTCCCGGTGGTTCAGCACTTCAACTCCCCCTCCCATTCCGAATCCGACCTTTCTGTCCTGGGCCTCCTCCATGGTCAGAGTCCCACCACAAATTGGAGGAGCAACACCTCATATTTCACTTGCTGTGGAAAGAAATGGGAATGGGAGGGAGAGGAGGGAGAAAGCAAGGACTACCTGAAATTGCAGGTCAATGTTCATACCGCTGGGGTATAATCTACCCAAGTGAAATATGAGGTGTTGCTCCTCCAATTATTTAAGTATTCAGTATTAAAGTTATGTCAAATATTGTTGCAATGTAGAGGCTCCAAACGTTATGAATAAACGGTTTCTTTATTCGGGCATTAATGTTAGATATACATGCACGTTTAGACCTCTAACACAAAGTCTTTGTTGCTGCTGTGATGCTGTTGCCTCGTGGGCTTGAGTTGAACTCTTACTGAGGTGGCAGGACACTCATCCGAAGAGAGAAGAGAGCTGGTCAGCTTAAAGTCAGATAAAGAGAGAGAGAGGGGGTTGTCCCAGGTTTCGTTATAGAAACCAGTGGTTGCCTGCCTAAATGACTACCGCCCTGTCGCCCTGACCCCAATAATAATGAAGTGTTTTGAACGCCTGGTGAAACCCCACATTACTGCCAGCCTCCCCTCATCGTTAGACCCCCTACAGTTTGCCTATCGCCCCAACCGCTCTACAGAGGATGCCATCTCTACCACGCTGCACACAGTAATCGCGCATCTGGAACACAAGAACACATACGCCAGAATCCTGTACATTGACTTCAGCTCAGCGTTTAATACCATCATCCCACAGAGACTTGTGGAGAAACTAACCCTGCTGGGCCTCAACACCACCCTGTGTCACTGGATCTTGGACTTTCTGACAGAGAGACCGCAGTCAGTCCATGTTGGCAAGAACACTTCAGGCTCGATCACGCTGAGCACCGGCTCCCCTCAAGGCTGTGTGCTCAGCCCGCTGTTGTTCACACTGCTCACACATGACTGTGCTGCCAGATTCAGGGAAAATAAAATCATAAAATTCGCGGACGACACTACAGTGGTGGGACTCATCAGTGGAGATGACGAAACAATGTACAGGGAGGAAGTAGAACAACTGGTGGACTGGTGCGGCAAAAATAACCTAGAATTGAATGTCGACAAAACTAAGGAGATGGTTGTCGACTTCAGGAGGGCGCAGCCAAAGCATACACCGCTCAACATTAGTGGCACTGCAGTGGAGAGAGTGGAGAGCATAAAGTTCCTCGGTGTGCAAATAACGGACAGCCTCACCTGGTCCAGGAACACCACTGGGACCGTCAAACAGGCCCATCAGCGACTGCACTTCCTGAGGAAACTAAAACAGGCCTCACTCCCCACCAACATCCTCAGGACTTTCTACAGGGGCACGGTGGAGTCTGTACTCACGTACTGCATAAATACGTGGTACTGCACCTGCAACTGCTCGGACAGGAAGGCTCTGCAGAGGGTAGTGAGGGGAGCAGAGAGGATCATTGGCGTCTCCCTACCCTCGGTACAAGAACTGTTCCAGAGCCGCTGTCTGAAAAAAGCACAGAGAATTGCCAAGGACAAACTGCACCCCCTCCACACACACCTGGATCTCCTGCCATCAGGCAAGAGATATCGAAGCATCAAAGCCCGGACTACGAGGCTGCTAAACAGCTTCCTACCACAGGCTGTGAGGCTGCTAAACAGTCACTCTGCACCCACAGTCACTTGACTTGACTCTGCGGCTGGCACGGACACTTTAATACTGGCACTGGCCACTCAAATCAGCGGCCCCGGACATTTTTTATGATTGGTTTATTGTATTTTAACATTGTGTTTTTTTACCTGCTTTTAACTATTTATACTGTTCCATCAGGGACTGGATTGTTTTTAGTGTTATTATGTGTGAAGTGTTTAAATTTCATGTGCGATGCTCTGCTATTCACTGGGAAACGTCTTTTCATTTTGCACTGTAACAACTGTTGCTTGCAAGATGACAATAAAGGTTGATTGATTGATTGATTGATATATACACTGTACCAGGACACACCCCTATACCCCTATACCCCGTCACGTGACCCACCCTCGACTGCTGAGGGTTCATGTATAACCATATAACCATATAACCATATAACAATTACAGCACGGAAACAGGCCATCTCGACCCTTCTAGCCCATGCCGAACACTTATTCTCCCCTAGTCCCATACACCTGCGCTCAGACCATAACCCTCCATTCCTTTCCCGTCCAAATAACTATCCAATTTATTTTTAAATGATAAAAACGAACCTGCGTCCACCACCTTCACTGGAAGCTCATTCCACACAGCCACCACTCTCTGAATAAAGAATTTCCCCTCATGTTACCCCTAAACTTCTGTCCCTTAATTCTCAAGTCATGTCCCCTTGTTTGAAGCTTCCCTACTCTCAGTGGGAAAAGCTTATCCACGTTAGCTCTGTCTATCCCTCTCATCATTTTAAAGACCTCTATCAAGTCCCCCCTTAACCTTCTGCGCTCCAAAGAATAAAGACCTAACGTGTTCCTCTGTAACTTAGTTGTTGAAACCCAGGCAACATTCTAGTAAATCTCCTCTGTACTCTCTCTATTTTGTTGACATCCTTCCTATAATTAGGCGACCAAAATTGTACTCCAGAATTGGCCTCACCAATGCCTTGTGCAATTTTAACATTACATCCCAACTTCTATACTCAATGCTCTGATTTATAAAGGCCAGCATACCAAAAGATTTCTTTACCACTTTATCTACATGAGATTCCACTTTCAGGGAACCGTGCACAGTTATTCCCAGATCCCCCTGTTCACCTGCATTCTTCAATTCCGTACCATTTACCATGGACGTCCTATTTTGATTTGTCCTGCCTCACACTTATCAGCATTAAACTCCATCTGCCATCTTTCAGCCCACTCTTCCAACTGGCATAAATCTCTCTGTAGACTTTGAAAATCTATTTCATTATCCACAACCCCACCTATCTCAGTATCATCTGCATACTTACTAATCCAATTTACCACACCATCATCCAGTCCATTGATGTACATGACAAACAACAGTGGACCCAACACAGAGCCCTGTGGCACCCCACTCGTCACTGGCCTCCAACCTGACAAACTAACATCCACCATTACTCTCTGGCATCTCCCATTCAGCCACTGTTGAATCCATCGTGCTACTCCACCATTAATACCCAACCATTGAACCTTCTTAACCAACCTTCCATGAGGAACCTTGTCAAAGGCCTTACTGAAGTCCATATATACAACATCCACTGCTTTACCCTCATCAATTTCCCGAGTAACTTCTTCAAAAAATTCAAGAAGACTAGTCAAATATGACCTTCCAGGCACAAATCCATATTGACTGTTCCTAATCAGACCCTGTTTATCTAGATGCTTATATATATATTATCTCTAAGTATCCTTTCCATTAATTTGCCCACGACTGACGTCAAACTAACAGGTCTATAATTGCTAGGTTTGCTGGAGTGAGCTGGGTTTTGCACTGGCTGTGGGCCTGGGGGCACCGCGCCCGTCTGAGTCCCGACGCCTCTGGCCACCCCAGGGCGTGTGGAGGCTCTCGGGTGGGGACGGGAATGGTCCAGTGGCGGTTCGGCAGCGACTCCAGCGTCGGAGAGCTGGGATCGATCCTGGCTGCTGTGCAGGGCTGCCGAGAGTGTTTTGGCACGTCACTCTCCTCCAATCACCCCCCCACTCTACTTCCGCCTCTGACCGACACCTCCCTCCTGCAAGGATCTGTTTTGAAAGCGCCGTTGGCGGAGTTGCAGCAGCGGCCGTTATCAGCAAAGATCTTATAGCCGTTATAAGATCTTTGGTTATCAGGCCGGGCGGGGCGTGGTGTGGGATGGAGCAGCCGCCCCCGCTGCTGCTGCGCGGGGCCCGACATTCGCTCCAACCCTCCGTCACGCCACACTTAGTATCTTTTCCACAACCACCAACATAAAACATCACGTTCCTTTTCTCCAGAGATGCTGCCGGACCTGCGGAGTTACTCCAGTTTTTGTGTCTATCTTCGGTATAAACCAAGTTGCCAAGCCGGGCAAAATGATTCGCCATTTAGGTTGCCCTGCGGCACTTTGAGTGGTCAGTGGCACCCGGGCAACCGTTAATTTCGAGCCCTGATATAAATAAGCAGAAAAAGTGCAATAGGCTGTTATAGTTCAGAGTGTGTTTGAAGTTGTGTTTAATAGTCTGATGACTGTGGGGAAGTAGCTGTTCCTGAACCTGGATGATACAGATTTCAGGCTCCTGTACCATGTGCCTGATGGCAGCGGAGAGATGAGTGTGTGGCCATGATGGTGTGGGTCCTTGATGATGTTAGCAGCATTTTTGAGGCAGCGACTGCGATAGATCCCTGCGATGGTGGGGAGGTCAGAG
The DNA here is from genome assembly GCA_036785375.1 of Leucoraja ocellata. NCBI lineage: Eukaryota > Metazoa > Chordata > Chondrichthyes > Rajiformes > Rajidae > Leucoraja > Leucoraja ocellata. Next base: position 428,103 of record JAWMAR010000760.1, read on the forward strand.
CTGATCATGGACTGGGCAGTGTTTACTACTTTTTGCAGCCTTTTCCGCTCCTGGACGCACAAGTTGCCGAACCATGCCACAATGCAACCGGTCAGCATGCTCTCTACTATGCACCTGTAGAAGCTCATTCCACTGAACATTGCCCAGTCTAGAAACTCCAAACTTTCCTGGAGTTGTTCCACTGCTCCCACCGCCACCCCCCCCCCCCTTTAATTGCTGCCTGTAGGCAGGAAGAAACAGCACCATGGTATGGTCGGATTTACCAAAGTGAGGGCGAAGGATAGAACAATAGGCATCCTTGATGGTCGTGTAGCAGTGGTTGTTTGGTCCTCTGGTGCAGCAGGAGACATGTTGGTGAATGTTAGGGAGTGATTTCTTAAGGTTGGCTTTGTTGAAATCCCCAGCTATGGTGGTAAATGCCTCGGCGTAAGCCATCTGGTGCTTGTTGACCACGGCGTGCAGCTCCCCAGTGCCAGACGGACGTCTGCCTGGGGTGGGATGTAGACCGCGGTCAGGATGATGGAGGTGAATTCCCTCGGTAGGTAGAAGGAACGGCACTTCACCGCCAGGTGTTCCAGGTGTGGAGAGCAGGAGTTGGACAGGACTGCCATGTCTGAGCACCATGCAGAGTTGATCATGAGGCAGACGCCCCCTCCTCTCCCTTTCCCAGATGCCAGTGTACGGTCCATGCGATGGATGGAGAAACCTTCAGGCTGGACTGCTGAGTCTGGGGAGCTGAGGGTGAGCCATGTCTCTGTGAAACAGAACACGGAGCATTCCCTCAGCTCTCCTTGGGAAAGCAGCCTTGCTCTTAAGTCCTCCACTTTTTTTTCAAGGAACTGTACATTGGCCAGGAGGATGGTAGGGAGAGGGGGTCAAAGTCCCCTGCACTTCAGTCTGACCTGAAGTCCTGCCCATCGGCCACTTTTCCCGATGCAATGGAGGCGACAGATAGCACAATGGGCTAAGAGTTCGGCTGGTGACCGGAAGGTAGCCGGTTCAAATCCCGCTTGGAGTGCATACTGTCGTTGTGTCCTTGGGCAAGACACTTCACCCACCTTTGCCTGTAATGGAATGTACGGCGGCAGGCGCGGGCACACCGCGACGCCCTGTGTCTCCCTTTCAAGGGAGATGCTAAAAATGCATTTCGTTGTCTCTGTACTGTACACTGACAATGACAATAAATTGAATCATTTCATTTTTTTTTTTTGCCTCCCTGTACTTACTTTACCTGCTGTTTCTGCGAACCTGTGCTGAAACGTGGATTCCCTCACAGACGGCAGCTCCAGCTCCATAGCGATCGGGGATTCCAACACAGACGGCAGCTCCAGCTCCGTTGCTCCTGGGTGATCCAGCCCGTCGGCTCCGGAGGTCTTCCCGGTCTTCCCGGAGACGACCTAGCTGTTGCTTCCTGCATTTGGGTAACAACTGAAGAGCACAGCTCCAACAGTGAGAATTGCACAGAATTGGTCCAGGGAAGGCACGGGAATGACCAGTGACTGCTTTGCATTGGTAGAAATGTCAAACACTACAGGGCATAGCTTTAAGGTGAGTGGAGGTATTCAGAGATGACGCGTGGGGCAAGTTTACACAGAGAGTGGTGGGTACCTGGAATGTGCTGCCAGAGGTGGTGGTGGAGAGAGATATGTCAGTTGCATTTAAGCTTTTAAATACACACATAGATATGCAGGAAATAGATGAATACAGATATTTTGCAGACAGGATATTTGTTCAACTTGGCATCATGTTCGGCACGGACATTGTGGACCTGTTATGTGTTATACTGTTCTGTGTTATGTTCTCTGACTTGGCAACAGACCTGAATGGATATTCCATGGTTACCTGTATCACAGTGTGTTTCCACCAAGATCATCCAAATGTTCCCTAATCTGAAGCCTTGGATGAACCAGAAGATCTGTAATCTACTGAAGCACAAATTTCGGCCATTAAAGTATGGCGATACAGAGCCATATAGAAAGTCCAGGTACGATTTCAACGAGGCCACTACAAAAGCGAAGAGACATTTTTGGTCTTAACTGGAGGATCCAGTGGATGTTCGGCAGCTGTAGCAGGGCTTTCACACCATCATTTCCTACAAAGCAAAATGAAGTAATTTCTCAAGTGACAGCAATGCATCACTCATGGAAGAGCTCAATGTTTTTTATAAATGCTTTTAAGGGAAAATATTGAGGTGTTTTCCTGGGCCCCCGCAGTCCTCAATTACACTGTAACAATACTCACCAAGACCAACGTCAGAAATTCCTTAGAAAGCATCCTGTCCTGATGGTGGACCTGGCTGCATTCTCAAAACCCATGCAGACCAAATGGCTGGAGCTTTTACAGACATTCACAACTTTTCATTACGAAGGTCTGTGGTCCCCACCTGCTTTAAAGGAATATCAATAATAACATTGCATAAGAAGAGTGAAGTGACATGCCTTCCCCACGGACTACCAACCAGTGGCACTAATGAAGTGTTTTGGGAGATGTGTTATGACGCATATCAATCCCAGCCTGGATCCCCTACAGTTCACTTAGTGTTACAACAGGGGATGTGATCTCACTGACTCTCCACTGCACTGGCTCACTTGAACAAAAAGAACACATGGTGTAGGATTCAGTGATGGAAAAGGAATGGTTGACATTTCGGGGCAAGACCTTTCATAAGACTAGAGGTGTAGGTACATAGTTCCATGAAGGTGGCAACACGTGCTGACAGGGCGGTCAATGGCGTGCTGGGCACATTTTCATCTCTCAGGCATTGTGTGGAGGAGTTACGACATTGTTAAGGCCACATGGGTACAGTCTTGGTGCCCTGTTATAGGAAGGATGTCATTAAATTGTAAAGATGCAAAAACAATTTATGAGATTGTCACTGGGTCTGGGGAGTTTGAGTTATATGTAGACTGGATTGGCTGTTTTGTTTATCCTGGAACTTAGGAGGCAGGGAGGTGATCTTGTTGCAGTTTAAAACATCTTGAGGGGCATAAATGAGGTAATAGCCCCAGTCTTTTCCCCAGGGTAGTGCATTGTTTTAAGTTGAATGGGGATGGATTTAAAAGGGACCTAAGGGCAACTCTTCCACAGAAGGTGGTGCATAATTGTAACTATCTGTCAAAGGAAGTGGTAGAGGCGGATACAATATGATATTTAAAAGACACTTAGTAAGGTACTTAGATAGGAATTATTTGGAAGGATATGGATTAGGCGCAGGCAAGTGGAACAAGCTCACTGAAGTAACTTAGTTGGCATGACAAAGTTGGGCCAAATTACCTGTTTTTGTGCTGAATAACTCTATGACTCGGTCTATGGATTCATAATGGTATCCAGCCTATATATTTGTTATGTCATAGTTAAAATTTCCATGACAACATGTACCTCTCAAATGAAACAACAACATCCATGGCACAAGTGGCGATGACAAGGAGTGAAGAGGAGGCCATGCCTTCTCAAAGAACTGTATGTTGTGGGAAGAACCATGTTTCAGATAGTAGTAGAGGAATGGAGCCCCGAGAGGGTTTGAGGAACAGTGTTAGTGACATTGAGGAATCACCGCAGCCTTTCATGAGAAATGTGCCTAACTTAATCTTAGCATTTTTATTTGTTGGCGTGACAGTCCTATTTTACTTATTCCCGTGAGTATGTTTAATAATAAATTATAGATATTTTAGAAGTAAAATATCTTACTTCTAGAACTTTTAGAAGTAAGCAGCATTTCAGAAGTTTAACTCTGAAGGACCCCATGTGTGTAGTTTTGTTGGGACAGGCATCATCTTTGGAGAGTCGGAATGAGTAACATTTCGAGTCTAGACCCTTCTTTAGACTGAGATTCAAAGAAGAGAGAAACTCACCTGCCTCCACCTCCCCCCCCCCCCCACTCTGACCCCAACCCACAACCTTGTGTCTTCACTATCACCCCTGTCCTCCCCCTTTCCAATACAGAATGGTCTGTCCTCAACAGAGGTCTCAAATTTGTTCCCCTCTGCTCCCACCTCAATGTGTTCCAGTCCACCACGACAAAGAGCTTTCCTTCCATCTCCTCTGCCTCTGTACCTTTTTCTATGACAGGGTGGCCTCATCACCCAATGGTGACTCCTTCTCCTATCTTCACCAGTCCCCCTCCTCATGGATTTATCCGGATGGCCTTTTACCCTCTTTAGACCGTTTTATTTCTAACTGCCGGCATGACATCAACCGGCTCACTCCCCTTACCCGAACTAATCATCACTAGTTTCCCTCTCCCCTAACTATCAGTCTAAGGAACGGTCTCGACCCGAAACATCACCCATTCTTTCTCTTCAGAGATGCTGCCTGTCCCTCTGAATTGCCGGAGCAATTCTGGAGCAGTTCTGTCCTACACATTTAATTATGCCTAGACTAAGTAGGACCCGCTGAGTCCCAGCATCTCATGGGAGGGCTGGTCACCAACAAAATATTCCACCGCTCCATTAATAATAAACATTAATATCTCCCATTTTTCATCGACGGAAAAAATCCTCTGCACTCGTACAGCGGAGGGGGGCTCTGAGCGAGATTGTCAAAAATAACGGCCGTAGGTGGCGGCGTTCACTCGGATATCGCAGCACAGTCGGCTAAAAGCAGTCAAGATCAGAGATTTAGAACTATAGCTTAAGGCAAAGGGTTTATTTTCCAATAATTGCAATCTTGGAAACTTTCTTTTATAAATGGACAGTGGAAGCGGAGTTTTTGAATATTTTTAAGACAAAGGTTGATAGGTACTTGATAGGAATGGTTTATCATGGGCAGACATTAATGTGAACCCGAGGTCACAATCAAATCAGTGATCCTTTTAGTTAATGACGGTGCAGCTCCATCAGTTGTGTGCCACTCTCTTCCCTTTGTTCATGGGTTTGGCTCTGAGGTAACAGAGATGACCATGATCTCATACATAGGAAGAGGTAGCTCAAAGGGCTGAATTGTGGACTCCTGCCCTTTTGTGTGGGAGCATTAGTTGGGGAAAGCTTATTGTTAAGATAATAAAGGACCTGTCCCACCAGCATGCGACGAGCGTGACCAAACGTGGTGGCTTGAGGCGTCCGGCCTCGCGGGGCCGGTCCCACTTCCATCCGGAGACGTCCGGAATTGTGCACGGCTGGTCCCGACATCACACTCACCAATCAGCTGGGCAGGAAGTGGGATGTCGCACGGCGTCTGCCGTTTACGTCATCACGCAATGGCACGCCGGGCGGTGACGTCATCACACAACGCCACGCGATAGGCGTACGCCGTCAAGATGCTGCGTACGGTCTCAATGTGGCTATGGGCCGCCAGGCATGTTTGGACCAAAGATCTTTGGTTTGGACAGTCAGTTTTTCGGAGCCCCGCGCGATGGCCGGACTAGCCCCGCACAACTCCATACGGCTCTGGCGATCGAAGTGGGTCCGGCCCCGCAAGGCCGTACGGCTCAAGCGACCACGTTAGGTTGCGCTCACCGCATGCTGGTGGGACAGGCCCTTAAATTGGTGTTATAAATATCTAAGATATAATTTTCAACTTTTCCAGGTGCGTTTGGCTGATAAGGAATGTTACAATAGCAGTGCCTATCCTGCAATCTCTATTTTTGATCTTTACTATGAGCAGCTACACTCTGTGTATGTGTATGAATCCAGGAATTATTGCCAGAGGTAAATGTTAGTAAGTGACCTATTACAAAGTCTGGAGTGAACCATTAGTCTTGTATTAAAATCATAAAGCGAGAACGTTACACATAGTAGTGCTCATCACATCAGCTCAAGTACTAACTGCCGTGGCATAACGACAGGCTGACAAAAGTACAGTACTCATGATGCCCAAAACCTGGACTGGATTATATGGTGGAATGTGTGACATGCATATTATGTGTAGTGGAGATGATATAGGCATAGATTAATATGGTTAACCCGCATCCTTCCTCTTAAACAACTAATGCATAATTAAAAAAACACTTGGCGGAATATATTGTAAAACAGCAATATCGGGTGAGTGAACTTATAGGGAGGTTTCACGACAGTCGGGACACGACTCATGATCCGTACTGTTGCTACGCTACTCCAAATGGAGTACACGCGATGAACTGCAGGTAGACACTTACCATTGTTTCCAGTGTAGCGGGCCCGTTTAAACCCGCCGAAATTGCCAATTTCTGCGCTGTAAATAATTATGGAAATCGGGATATGCGTGTGAGACATTTAGCCTACTTCAGAATTCCAAAAGTGAGGAGAAATGACGGTAGATAGAAGCAAGAGCTGAAGGGACAACAACAGCCAGAGTGCCTGGCGAACATTGGCCATTTGCTCACTGCATTTCAAGGCATTATTTGTGTTTTTTCTTGATTCCTTCAGCATCTAAAATGTTTCAGAAATGATAAATCTGGCTGTAATTTTTTTTAATCGCCCATGGTTCCCGTGGGTTATTACATACAAAATGAAAACGCATCTGAAGAAAATTTTACAGCCAGATTTATCACTTCTGAGAATGTTTAGATACCAAAGGAATCAAGAAAAACCACAAATAATGCCTTACTGTTGATGAAATGCAGTGAGCAAACGTGATAATTTCCAATATTTTCAATTCCGATATCTGCACGGCCAATGTTCGCCAAGCAGGTTAAATGCTGTAGTTCCTTCAGTTTTTCGCTTCTCTTTACCTTCATTTCGCTTCACTTTTGGAATTCTGAAGATGGGTACGTGTCTCTCACACTCACCCCGACTTCCACAATTGTTTTCAGCGCAAAAATTCAAAATTTTGGCGGTTTGTAACAGGTAGGAAAGTACGCGTTTGTAGCATTAATAACATATACCGGAAGTGACGGATATCCTCCAGATGGATTAAGCGGCTCCATGCGTCAAGCCCTATGACCCAGTGACCTTACGTGCAACCCCCCTATACATCGTGCTAGCACGTAAAATAAAGCAAGTCGTACACAGTTCAGAGATAGACAGTGAATTTTCCAATCTGTAGATGCCATTGTCAACACTGACCAGGTAGGAGAGTGGCGCTCAGTGGACCCCAGAACGACACCCAGGCGGTCATAGCCTTTGGACGACTGCAAATGGAAGACTTCCCCTTTGGTAAGTGGTGGTAGTGTTACGCTGGTCTTGTCATAATGTTTCTTCTGAGCATCTCGGCCTTGCTGGAGCTTGGATTGAAATGCTGCCGGCGCACGAACTTGTAGCTGTAGCATCTGCTTGGCCATAGGTAGATACTGCATGTCTGCCTTGACATGAGGCGCTGGGCAGGGGATCCCAGAATCTGATCACGGGAGATGTTCCGCAGGTTCAGGTCATGATAGACATCAGAGCCGGCCCTGTGTGATCGGTCCATTAACATTTTGGCACTTCTTACTGCACGTTCAGCCAGCCCATTGGACTGCGTATATTCAGGGCTGCTGGTAATGTGGCTAAAATTTTTTAGCGAAACCCCTGAAGACTGGAGGCCCCATGTGTGGGCGCTCGGCCCCAGCCCCGTGACAGATGGAGACCGGGTGGAGGGCAGCCGTGGCCGGACAGAGCTGACTCCGGGGGGGGGGGGGGGGGGGGAGAGTGGGGGCTGTCCCGAGGGATGTGCTCCTTCGGCCACTTGCAACTTGGTGCTCGGGTTCAGAGCAAACCTTCCCACTTTCAATGACAGCACCCACAAATATTTATAGCACAAAAATGACAATTTTGGTGGTTTTTAACTGGTAAGAAAGTACGCGTTCCATGTGTTAACAATGTGTGCCAGAAGCAGCCATGTCCTCCACATCGATTGAGCTGCTCGTGCATCACACACTTTGATCCGATGACCTTACGTGCAACCCCCCTATCAACATAAAAACATCCCCCACAATGGTTCCCACTGTGAGGGAAGGCACAAAGTCCAGTCCTACCCCCTGTTCACCCATGGTCGTGCCTATTTGAGGCCTCCGCAGTTGCCAGTACAGCAGCCTATGCTTCAGGCCCTCTCGCCGGTTGATGGAATTCCGGCGTCGGCAGAACCCTCTCAGCGGCTTGGAGCGTCTGGAACGGCCGCTTCCTCCCCGGAGACTGCGGCTCCCAAAGTCCACAGGCCGCACTGGTTGGAGCTCGGCGAGAGATCTCAGGCTCCGCGGTGTTTAAAGTTCAGCGCCGCCCCGCAGCTGGACGCTCCACTAACCACAGCTCCGCGATGTTGGAGTCGGCGGTCTCAGCACTCCGCATCCCACCGCTGGAGTCCCGGCAGAAAACGCCGCTCCAGGCTCGTTGGTAGGCCGCGAGGAAGGGGTGAAGATGCGGCACGGAGAAAAGTCGCATCTCCGTCTAGGTAGGGACTGAGGAAAAAAAAGTTTCCCCCTTCCCTACCCCCTCGCCCCCCACATATAAAAGATTAGACCTCCAAAACAAACTCTATTAGCACACTAATAATAAAGAAAAGGGTGTAAGGAATAACAGCTGCTAGCAGGGATGCCACACTCAACGGCGCCCCCTTCACTGAGAGTGGGAGTGCAAGACATTTGTTGTTTGAGTGAAACAGGAAACAGTGTCCCTAAACACTAACTCTCTTTTAAAAGACTCCCACTCGTCAGATATTGTTTTACCCGCAGACATTTGCTCCCAATCTACTTTTGCTGAAGGCTCACTTGCACTATCTATTGAAATCAGCATTCCCCAATTGAGCTTAACCTGAAAATAAACTTTTCCATAACTGCTTTGAAGCATACAGAATGGTGATCATGTTTTAAAAATGCCCGCAAACGGCATTTCCACCACCTACCCAGTATAGGTAGTTTGTGAAAAGTCACCACAAGTTAATGGACCTCCATCTTCACAGTTCAATTCCCTTTTGTTTCAGATCCTGGCGACGTCAGTGGGATTCTGGATGCCCCAGAGGTGATCATCAATAGCGCCATATTTACCAGCAAGCGGTGCCATATCTGTAAGGTCTACCGTCCCCCAAGATGTCGACACTGCTACATCTGTGACGTGTGTGTAGAGGTAAAATCTAGAACAAATTTGATTTATTGTTCTTTGAGGAATTGTCCTAGATTGATTGTTCGGAGTTATGAAAGGTCACTGCAGTTCACTGAGTGTCTGCTAGGAGAGCAGTGGGTAAAGTATATACAGTGTCCATGGGCAATATTTTGGGCATCTGTTTTTCTGTAACAAGGCTGCCACCAAGAGTTATAGACAAATGTCCTCGGGCAATATTGGCCTGAAAAAGTGACCGAAGATGATTGTTTCTCTCAGTTCAGAATTGTTAAGTAAATTTTTCCACTTGCCCATTATGGGATCCCTGACCATGTCAGTCAGTTTGAGGGTAGCTATAGATGAGCAATACATGCTAGCCAAGACAATGATGCTGAGTTGTTGTGAATTAATTAGTTGGAGATAGCACAGTCCAGAATCACACAGTTGTGTTCTGTTCGTCAGAGTCATACAGCAGGAAACACAGGCCTTTTGATCCAATTTGCCAACCAAGGTGCCCCATCTACCCTAATCACAACTGCCCACATGTGACCCATGTCCCTCTAAACCTTTTCTATCCATGTACCTGTCCAAATGTGGTTGTAGTATTTGCCTCAACTACCGCCTTTGTCACCTGTTCCATATACCCACCACTCTATGTGTAAATAAAAAGCCTCTCACATTCCTATTAAATCTTTCCCAAAATTTCCCAAATTCATTCGAATTACGTTTAGGTCATGAGCAGGGAGATTTTTTGTGTGGTGCATTGTGCTGGTTGATTTGTTGGATGATCAAAGTGTAACTGATCTGACTATAAAAATGGGAAAAAGGCAGAGAATTAAAATATTTTTAAAGATAGAATATTTTTAATACAACTATCAGAAAACTATTGAAATGGTTTATATAATGTTCAAAAAATTGCTGAGTGCTGAAATTGTCAATTCTGTGTTGTCAACAGGATCTAGACTATCACTGTTTCTTCCTGAAAAAGTGCATTTGAAAAAGAAACCATCGTTTTTTTTACATTTTACTCTTTTCCCTAACCGTCTATTTCTTTTTCATGTTTTCCTTCTGCACAATCTTCCTAGTGAAGAATCCCAATTCAACATTTCTACCCAAGATCACCACCTATCCTTTTACTGGCATTTGAAAGAAAGTTATGTTGTCTGTAGTTATTAGCACAGTATATCCCACATTGCAAATTGATTAATAAATTAGACTCCAGCATTACAGATAATTAAGCAGTACAGAAGTAGCCTATTGAGCCTAACAGATTAGTGATGGATCCTGCATCATTTCACCCCATAAACACCCAGATTAAAGACAGCCCTCACGTTAGGTTACAATGCTGGCACCACACAGGACAACCGCGCCAACAGCCTCTCGTCTTTTTCTTCTTTTGCTATTTTGGTCTGTGTTGACTGTTTACTTGTGTGTTATTAGTGTACCTTTAGTTTTTGTATTATGTGGGGTTGGGGAAATACTTTTTTATCTCTTTCCTCGATGGAGCGAGCCTGCGTCGACCAAAGCTCGAGGGCCCGAGTCGAGGCGCGAGCGGGCAAATGTCTTCAGTAGACGGGTGCCTTTTAAACAACGGGGGGGGGGGGGAGGAGGGAGGGGGGGGAGGTGATGTCAGTCGCAGTGCGAGCAGACGGCAGGCCGATCCATTGTCACGTCGTCAGCGAAAAAAAAAAGCTTTTTTAATTCTAAGTTGGATCGGTTTTGTGAACATTTGAATTAATAACTCAAGAAATAAAGCACAACATTTTCAGGTAAGCCGATTTTTGACTCCAGGGGGTAAATCTCTACCAGAATATGTGAAAAATATTCCCGTCACTCGTCGTTTTTTCAAGTAGATGTGATCACACACAAACAGATAAATACACAGGCACACATGCACACACCCCTCCCACACACACCTCCCACACACACCCACATCCAAGATCAGAGTTTTATAGATATAAGGATATGGATATGATGTATCCTGTTGCTTTTTTGTATGACTGTTGGCAAATCAAATTCCTTATCTGTTTACACAATTGGCTAATAAATTAATTACAATTACAATTAAAATTAAAATTAAGTAGACCTCTTGGAATTCCATGGTGCATTTTCCCAAAACACAAATCTTAATTATCTAGAGGGCAACAAGTTTAATTTCTGGAATGTTGCAGTTGCTCTAAGCCCCAATGCATATGTTTCTAGAGCTTTAGATGGTAAATTGATCAGTGAAGCAACCAGATTGTATTCAGTTGTGCAAGGCAGTGAAGGAAGTGTAATAATATTCCTGAATATAATGTTGGACATATTCAGGAATAGCGAACAAGTTTCTCCTCCTCCCATATAACCATATAACAATTACAGCACGGAAACAGGCCATCTCGACCCTTCTAGTCCGTGCCGAACACATAATCTCCCCTAGTCCCATATACCTGCGCTCAGACCATAACCCTCCATTCCCTTCCCATCCATATAACTATCCAATTTATTTTTAAATGATAAAAACGAACCTGCCTCCACCACCTTCACTGGAAGCTCATTCCACACAGCTACCACTCTCTGAGTAAAGAAGTTCCCCCTCATGTTACCCCTAAACTTCAGTCCCTTAATTCTCATGTCATGTCCCCTTGTTTGAATCTTCCCTACTCTCAGTGGGAAAAGCTTTTCCACGTCAACTCTGTCTATCCCTCTCATCATTTTAAAAACCTCTATCAAGTCCCCCCTTAACCTTCTGCACTCCAAAGAATAAAGCCCTAACTTGTTCAACCTTTCTCTGTAACTTAGTTGCTGAAACCCAGGCAACATTCTAGTAAATCTCCTCTGTACACTCTCTATTTTGTTGACATCCTTCCTATAATTAGGCGACCAAAATTGTACACCATACTCCAGAATTGGCCTCACCAATGCCTTGTACAATTTTAACATTACATCCCAACCTCTATACTCAATGCTCTGATTTATAAAGGCCAGCACACCAAAAGCTTTCTTTACCACCCTATCTACATGAGATTCCACTTTCAGGGAACTGTGCACAGTTATTCCCAGATCCCTCTGTTCACCTACATTCTTCAATTCCCTACCATTTACCATGTATGACAATGATGACACATGACACATGACAATGATGACCCACTTCTTGGCTGAAGATTCATTAAACAATTTACTTGTCTCTTTTGATGTTGATTGCAAGAAATGATATTTTCCTTAATAATGTTTTGCAGTTTTATTTTTGCAACAATTTCACTTCTTGCTTCTGTGCCGTTATTTTTCTTTTTCGCTTTTTACAGTTACCTCATTGCAGCTGGAATGAACACATATGAGCAGGTAAAAGTAAAGATAACAGTTGTAATTTAATTATCACTTTATTTAAATACAGAAACAGGGATTTAAACTAATTAGTCTGTGTTTAGGGTTCACAAGAGCCTCTCCCCACCCTTATTTATTCATCCCATGACACGTATTTCTCTGGCTTCCCTTTAAACCATTCGTGTAATTTGCCTTAATTATTGTTCAAAATACTAACTGCTGTTATGGCAAAGGAGTTTTCTGAATCACCTTTTGGATTTAGTGGTGTGGTGATTCCTTGGCTGGCTACCTGCCATAAAGCTTAGATTAGTCATTTTAAATCAGTTGAGTTGTTGAAGCCCACTCCTCTTTTCTCTCTAGTTGCTGCCACTTGGTTCCATACTAAGGAAGCATGGAATTTCATTCCACTTTTATGCAGATGACAGTCAGATTTATGTGCCTCTTAAAAAGAAGGATGAACGCTCTGTCGGACTGTTACTTAAGTGTCTCAACGACATAAAGGCCTGGATGGCTCTGAACTTTTTAAGTTGTAATGATAAAAAGACGGAAGTAATGGTTTTTGGTGGCACCACTGGGCCCCCCCCCTGTAGATCTGGGCTCCCTGGCCCAGTATATCAGACCAAGTATCACAAACCTAGGGGTTAAAGTGGACCCTGAGCTTAAATTTGACAGTCAGATTAAGGCTATTGTTAAATCAAGCTTTTTCCATTTGAGGCAGCTGTCAAAATAAAGCCAATTCTGTCAAGGCAGCACTTTGAGACGGTAATCCACGCCTTTGTTACCACTCGGCTGGATTACTGCAATGCACTGTATGTGGGGGTTAGTGGGTCCTCCATCGCCCGTCTCCAGATGGTACAGAATGCAGTTGTACGTCTTTTAACTGGCACACGTAAACATGAGCACATTTCGCACATTTTAGCCTCACTCCACTGGTTGCCTATTCAGTTTAGGATCCATTTTAAAATTATTTTATTTGCTTTTAAATCCCTAAATGGTCTTGCCCCGCCCTACCTATCTGAGCTTCTACACCCTTATACACCCGCCCACTCTCTCAGGTCAGATAATCAGCTGCTCCTGAGTGGGCCTAAAACTAAGCTGAAGCTCAGAGGGGACCGTGCCTTTGCGGTGTCGACACCCAAATTATGGAATGATCTGCCTCTCCACATTAAACAGGCCTCTTCTCTGTCTGTTTTTAAATCACTTCTTAAAACCCATCTCTTCTCCATGGCCTTTGATACGCAGTAAGATGTCGACTATATTTATTTACTTAATTTAATTTCTTATTTTTTTGATTGCTTTTATTCCGTGGTTATTATTTTGACTCATGTTTTATGTCTTTTAATTAATTGTTGTATTCCATATGTAACTTTTTGCGCCTCATGTGAGCTGTTATGGTGTCTGTTTATGATGTATGTACAGCACTTTGGTCAACATTGGCTGTTTTAAAGTGCTTAACAAATAAAGTTGGATTCGATTGGATTGGATTAAACACTTCTCTCAAACCCTAGTATATGCTCATTGACCTTTAATCAATGAATTTGAAATGTAGGACTAATTGATCAAAATATTTTCTCGTGGTTGTTGTGAGATTGCCCTCTGGAAGAACCGGTCACAAGAGGCTCCCAGTACAAAGAAACAAATTAAATCTGGTCCTGATGTGACATGGTAAAGCCCGTGGCCTCTGACTTACTGAGTGTCCTGATCATTTGAAGGGTATGTTACGATGTTCAATTTGGTTCTGGGCTGTTTCAATGCAGTTGTGATGAATTACCATGTGAGCCTGGGGGATGGGCTCTGGGTGCAGGGTGGGGAAGAAAAGTCCACAGGGAGTGGAGTCAAGTCACTTGGTGTAAAATCAAAATACTGCAGTGCTGGAACTCTGAAATAACAACTGGAAACACCCACTGAATATATTTATTTTATACTTTGCTGATATTACCTGATTTTCACCCAGAGAGTTGTACATCTGTGGTTTTCAATCAGAGAGTTGTGAATCTGTGGAATTCTCTGCTTCAGAAGGCAGTGGAGGCCAATTCTCTGGATGCTTTCAAGAGAGAGTTAGATAGAGCTGTTAAAGAAAGCGGAGTCAAGGGGTATGGGGAGAAGACAGGACCGGGGTACTGATTGTGTGGTAGATCAGCCATGATCACAGTGGATGGTGGTGTTGGCTTGTAGGGGCAAATGGCCTACTCCTGCATCAATTCTCTATTGTCCTTTGACTGATCAATATGATTTTCTTGCTGACAGATTATGAGGACATATAAACATGAAAGGAATCAATTTGATACGGGATGTTGGAGAAACTTTACTGTCCTGTTGTTCGGTCACCAGCTATCGAGGTAAGATCGCCTTGTAAAATAAGAACTTGTGACAACGTAATGTATTGGCCAGTCTGTATTATTTAAATACAGAAATGTTATTCAATCAATGAGTGAATTCCCGGTTTTACCCTGTGAGAAATATTCGTCTTCCACCCATCCTGCAGCTAAATTAGCTTTTCCTTCCAGTTCCAATGAAGGGTCTTTGACCTAAAATCTTAACTCAATCTCTCTTCATACAGTTGTAGCCTGATCAGCTGAGTATTTCCAGCATTTTCTGCTGTTATTGTGGCATTTAAATGAACCTCCTTGAGGGAGGATTTCTGCTGTCTGGCATCAGGCCATAACAATTTCACATCCTGAAGTGTCCCAGCAATGGACACTGCTGTGTGAGGATCTTTACCAGAAGAACTGCGATGGTTCAAGATGGTAGTCCACCATCGCTTTCTCAAGGGCAATTGAAAATAGGCAAGAAATGCAGATCCTATTCGGGACACTCGCACTTGAAAAATATATTGATTTTCTTTAGCCAGAGGGTGGTGAATCTGTGGAATTCATTGCTACAGATCTCTGAGGAAGCCAAGACATTAAGCATTTTTAAAGAGGAGATTTATAGGTTTTTGATTAGTAAGGGTGTCAAAGGTTGGGGGAGAAGGCAGAATGGGGTTGAGAAAGAAAAACAGATCAGTTATGATTGAATGGTGGAGTTAACTTGATGGGCCGAATGGTCTATTACTGCTCCTATGCGTTATGGTCTTATAGACTTATTATGGTTCTAGCTGTATTGTAAGTCTGAACATCAGCATTACTAATTTAGTTCACTTTGTTTTATTTTAGCTGCAAAAAAAGAATGAAGTCACCGTGCTCCCAAGTTCTCTGGTGGAATGTCCGTCCGTCAGTTCAAAGTGTGCGGACACCACATCTGCCACATTTACAGCCATCCTATCTTGTTCCAATGCTGTTGTTCCACTACCTGTCGCTTGTGTTCCTACTTTACCCAATCGCCCCCAAAGTGCCCCCTTGCCCACTTTCTCTTACCTTAATGAAAACTCTGGTGCTCCATTTCAAACTCTTTCCTCTCAACTGGCCTATTTACCTGTTACCACATTAGCTACCCATTCCCCTGTCAATACCCATGCCAGCTCCCTCTCCTTATAAATGTCCTGCCTGAACCTTAACTGCCACTGCTCGGATCAACACAACTGGAACGAATATGACAAACGATTTTCCTTGTTACCTTCCCACTTCCCACTTGTTGCCTTCCCACCTCACTTCCCTTCACAACCCCTACTAGCAGCAGCCCTTTGGAAAGCAACAGATTGTGTCACCTGGATGATTCTTGTGTCGTGATCAAACAGTGAGTACCTCCCAACAATAATAATATGTTAATTAATTAATGAAAATGAAGTTCAACGGAAAATTAAAACCAAAGAAAAAAATATTTTAACTTCTGACCATTTTCTTCAAGAATTGTCAGCTATTGTTTACAGGGATTGTCTTTTGTAGGCTTCAACACAATTGAGGAAGGCTTCAATGTGACATTTGGGCAAAATGATTCTCCCTCAAGAGGTTAGCAATTCACAAACGTCTGTGAGGACAGGAAGAGGCATAGAGGTAACATTCTACAAGTGTGACTTATTGGTGAGTTGCAGTTTCTAGCTAACCATATAACCATATAACAATTACAGCACGGAAACAGGCCATCTCGGCCCTACAAGTCCGTGCTGAACAACTTTTTTCCCTTAATCCCACCTGCCTGCACTCATACCATAACCCTCCATTCCCTTCTCATCCATATGCCTATCCAATTTATTTTTAAATGATACCAACGACGCTGCCTCCACCACTTCCACAGGAAGCTCATTCCACACCGCTACCACTCTCTGAGTAAAGAAGTTCCCCCTCGTGTTACCCCTAAACTTCTGTCCCTTAATTCTGAGGTCATGTCCTCTTGTTTGAATCTTCCCTATTCTCAAAGGGAAAAGCTGATCCACATCAATTCTGCCTATCCCTCTCATAATTTTAAAGACCTCTATCAAGTCTCCCCTTAACCTTCTGCGCTCCAGAGAATAAAGACCTAACTTATTCAACCTTTCTCTGTAACTCAGTTGTTGAAACCCAGCAACATTCTAGTAAATCTCCTCTGTACTCTCTCTATTTTGTTGACATCCTTCCTATAATTGGGCGACCAAAATTGTAAACCATACTCCAGATTTGGTCTCACCAATGCGTTGTATAATTTTAACATTACATCCCAGCTTCTATACTCCATGCTCTGATTTATAAAGACTAGCATACCAAAAGCTTTCTTTACCACCCTATCTATATGAGATTCCACCTTCAAGGAACTATGCACGGTTATTCCCAGATCCCTCTGTTCACCTACATTCTTCAATTCCCTACCATTTACCATGTATGACAATGATGACACATGACACATGACAATGATGACCCACTTCTTGGCTGAAGATTCATTAAACAATTTACTTGTCTCTTTTGATGTTGATTGCAAGAAATGATATTTTCCTTAACTGTACAACTGTACTCTTCAATTCCCTACCATTTACCATGTACGTCCTATTTTGATTTGTTCTGCCAAGGTGTAGCACCTCACATTTATCAGCATTAAACTCCATCTGCCATCTTTCAGCCCATTCTTCCAAATGGCCTAAATCACTCTGTAGACTTTGGAAATCCTCTTCATTATCCACAACACCCCCTATCTTGGTATCATCTGCATACTTACTAATCCAATTTACCACACCTTCATCCAGATCATTGATGTACATGACAAACAACAAAGGACCCAACACAGATCCCTGAGGCACCCCACTAGTCACCTGCCTCCAACCCGACAAACAACCATCCACCATTACCCTCTGGCTTCTCCCATTCAGCCACTGTTGAATCCATCTTGCTACTCCTGCATTTATACCCAACAGTTGAACCTTCTTAACCAACCTTCCATGAGGAACCTTGTTAAAGGCCTTACTGATGTCCATATAGACAACATCCACTGCTTTACCCTCATCAATTTCCCGAGTAACCTCTTTAAAAAATTCAAGAAGATTAGTCAAACATGACCTTCCAGGCACAAATCCATATTGACTGTTCCTTATCAGACCCTGTTTATCCAGATGCTTATATATACTCTCCGACCAATCAGCGACGCCAACCTCACCTGCCCTCACCATGATGGCCGCCCGCCGGTCCGCCCCGGGCCAAGTCTCTCCATCGACCGCATGAAAATAGCGGCGGAGAATCGGCAGTTGGTGATGTCGCTGTGGACGGAGCTGAGGTAATTAATGTTGTAAATGAGCAGCAGCTGCAGTGGATTAAGCGAGATGTGTGGGGTCAACATGGTGGAGAAGTTGTAATTGTTATATGGTTATAAATGTGAGGTCAATGAGCACATAATCTACAGCATAGATCCTATTACAGAGCAACATGGCCTACTCTCGCGCAAACGCATAGTACGGTCATGGGAAGATGCATGGGTGATTATAGGACCCATTTAAGCAACCAGCCTCTGCCATCTTGCTTCCGGCCGAAGCTTGGATCTTTGCTTCGCCTCCGCTCCAGTATCTTCGCTTTGGTCTTTGACTTGGGCGGGGAGAGGGGTGCGCGGCCCGGGGAGGCCTGCGGCCTTGGCGGGGTGAGGGGGGTGCGCAGCCCGGGACATCGGGGCATAGGGGGGGGGGAGACATTGTAGTGTGGGGGAGGCCAGGGAGTGCCAGGGTGGGGGTGTTGAAGGGTGTGATGGGGCCTAGTGTGCGTGAAGTTGCGGGGAGGTTTACATTGTTTATTATCTAATGTCCTTTGCCTAGTCTGAAATAAAGTTCATCATTGGATATAAAAATCAGAAGAAATATAATTGTGTGTGTTATATGGTTATATACATTTATATCACATTCATGTATGTGTGTTTATAAACATTTTATCCTTTAACAATAATTAACAGAAGTATGAACTAACAGAATTATGAATCTAACCCTACATCACGCACAAAAACTGTTCCCCCGCAACGTTAATTACCCTGCGAGTCGGGTCGGGTAGGTTCCGGTTACTACAAAATCAACTCAAACACTGCTTGTGAGCTATTTAAAAATAAATGATTTAAAAAACATAAAAAAAGACAATTACCAGAGTCAAATTTTATACTTGACAAGAATTAACAGAAGAATGAACTGACAGAATTATGAATCTAACCCTATATCACACACACAAACTGTTCCCCGCAACACTTATTACACTGCAAGTCGGGTCGGGTCAGGTAGGCTCCGGTTACTAAAATGGGCGGGGAAAATACCCAGAATCCCCTCCGTAGCGTACTACACGTCAGCCCATTGCATTTCGCAGGAGTAAGCTATCTTGCTCCGCAATAGGATCTTTGATATAAACGTGGATGGGGGGAAGGGGAGTGGGGGGGGGGGGAAGAATTGGAGAGGGGGATATTGGAGAGAAGAGAGAGAGAGCAAGGAAAGAGGGAGAGTTGGAGAGAGAGGGGTTGCAGAGAAGGGGGCGGGAGTTCTCCCTTCTGCCTCACCACCACTGTTGGCCGCCCTTTGTGAGGTGATTGGAGACCAAAACCAGTTACCCTTTAGATCTCCCTCTCCCTACCTCCCTCCCCTTCCCCTTGCCTCCTTCTTTAGAGGGGGCGAGGATGAGGGAAGGAAGGGGGGGGAGGGCGGAGGGGAGAGAGGAGTGTGCCTTGCTTTGTGGAGAAGCGGGATGTGGGAACGCTGTACGCAGGTGGTGCCTCGCTCTCACACTGGGATCCCCCCATCACTGCGCAGTCTATCTGACTCCCTGCACCCCCCCCCCCCCTTCTTTAGACCCAACCCTGAAACGTTGGATATTTCCTTCGCTCCAGAGATGCTGCCTCACAGCCGCTACTACTATGCAGGAGGTGGCACCAAAGCAATCGTCGATGTAGCAGAGGTAGGGGTCGGGGATGGGGCCCTGGTACGTATTGCACAAGGATTGTTTGACGTACCCGACAAAGAGGCAGGCGTAGCTGGGGCCCATGCGCGTGCCCATAGCTACGCCTTGTGTTTGGAGGAAATGGGAGGAGTCAAACAAGAAGTTATTGAGGGTAAGGACCGGCTCCGCTAGGCGGAGGAGAGTTTCAGTGGACGGGTATAGGTTGCTTCTCTGGTCGAGGAAGAACTGGAGGGCTTTGAGACCATCCTGGTGGGGGATGGAGGTGTAGAGTGACTGGACGTCCATGGTGAAGATGAGAGGATGGGGGCCTAGAGCATGGAATGAGCAGAGACGACGGGACAGGCAGCATCTCTAGAGACAAGGAATGGGTGACGTTTCGGGTAGACATTGAAGATGGGTCTCGACCCAGAAACGTTACCCATTACTTCCAGCATTTTGTTTCTATCTAAACAGCGCCTATCCATCCACGTGGCGTTGTGCCAGCAGGCTGGAGCGGGCAAAGGCCTTGCCGCAGATCGGGCAGGTGAAGGGACGCTGGCCAGTGTGGACTCGTGGGTGCTCCAGCAGGTGAGACCCTTGCCACACCCAGTGCACACAAAGGATCTGTCTCCTGTGTGTATCCGCTGGTTCTCCCGCAGCCCCCGTTCTAAGTTGTCACAGTGGGAGCAGTTGCTCGCCGGCGTGGGTCCGCCGGTGTTGTCGCAACCCCCGCAAGCTGTCAAACTCCTCACTGCAGTACGGGCAGTCGTAGGGCTGGCCACTGGTGTGCACGCGCTGGTGAGACAGGGCATGGGAGGCCATGGCAGAGCGCTCTTCACACACCGGGCTGGGGATGGGACGGGAGCCGGTGTGCAACCGCTGGTGGGACAGTAGCTTGGATGAGTGAGTGAAGCCCTTGCCGCACTGGGTGCAGGTGAAGAGGTGCTCGCCGGTGTGAGTGCGCTGGTGATCCAACAGGGTTCCGGAGCGGGTGAAGCGCTTGCCGCACTGGGTGCAGGTGAATGGGCGCTCCCCGGTGTGGGTGCGCTGGTGCTCCAGCAGGTGACCAGACCGCATGAAGCCCTTGCCGCACTGGGTGCAGGTGTAGGGCCGCTCCCTGGTGTGGGTGCGCTGGTGCTCCAGCAGGTGATTAGACCGGGTGAAGCCCTTGCCGCACTGGGTGCAGATGTAGGGGCGCTCCCCGGTGTGGGTGCGCTGGTGCACCAGCAGGCTGTTGGAGCGGGTGAAGCGCTTGCCGCATTGGGTGCAGGTGTAGGGCCGCTCCCCAGTGTGGGTGCGCTGGTGCTTCAGCAGGTTGTTGGAGCAGATGAAGCCCTTGCCGCATTGGATGCAGGCGTAGGGGCGCTCCCCAGTGTGGGTGCGCTGGTGGGACAGCAAGCTGCCGGAGAAGTTGAAGTTCTTGCCGCATTGGTCGCAGGTGTATGGCCGCTCCGCGGTGTGGATGCGCTGGTGCTTCAGCAGGTGAGGGGACTGGATGAATCCCTTGCCGCACTGGGCGCATGTATAGGGCCGCTCCCCAGTGTGGGTGCGCTGGTGCACCAGCAGGCTGTTGGAGCAGATGAAGCCCTTGCTGCATTGGGTGCAGGTGTAGGGCCGCTCCCCAGTGTGGGTACGCTGGTGCTTCAGCAGGTGACTGGCTTGGGTGTAGCTCTTGCCGCACTGGGTACAGGTGTAGGGCCGCTCCCCAGTGTGTGTGCGCTGGTGGGACAGCAGCGTGCTTGAGTGGGTGTAGCTCTTGCCGCACTGGGCACAGGCGTAGGGGCGCTCGCCAGTGTGGGTGCGCTGGTGGGACAGCAGGTGAGGGGACTGGATGAATCCCTTGCCGCACTGGGCGCATGTATAGGGCCGCTCCCCAGTGTGGGTGCGCTGGTGCACTAACAGGTGACTGGAGAGGGTGAAGCCCTTGCCGCACTGCTCACAGCGGTAGGGGTGCTTGCTGGTGTGGAGGCGCCGATGGGACTGCAGGTCTTTGGACTGGGTAAAGCCTTTGCCGCAGTCGCTGCAGGTGTAGGGGCGCTCACTGGCGTGCAGGCTCCCGTGCCTCTTCAGGCGATTGGACGACTTGAAGCCTTTGCCGCAGTCGGAGCAGGTGAAGGGCCGCTCACTGCTGTGCACCAGCAGGTGATTCCGTAACCACGACAAGTGGACAAAGCTCATGTCGCAGGTGGGGCAGCCATAGGGCTTCTCGCCCGTGTGCACCTGCCGGTCCATCTTCAGGTGATTCGCCGTCTTGAAGCTCGTGTCGCAGTTGGGGCAGGTGAAGGGCCTCTCGCTGGCGTGCACGCGGTTGTGCCCCTGCAGGTACTTGTAGTGAGATTAGCTCTTGCCGCATTCCGTGCAGTTGAAGGGACGTTCTCCCGTGTGCACCCGCCGGTGGGCCTCCAGCTCGCTCAAGAACCGCCAGGCCTTGCCACACACGTCACACTCATAACGCTTCTCCTTGTTGGTCCTCAATCGAAGCTCAGCTCGCACACCGGGCAGATAGGGGGCTCACCGACACCCTGGCCACCCTCACGTCCCCGTCTCTCCGTCCACAGCAACGGCTCCTAAACCCTGCATGAGGGGAACAGAGGGTCAACAATCTGGCAAACAGGACATTACTTGCACATATTGGGTGTGTTTATGGCGGAGGAAACCGTTATAAAGAAACATAGAAAATAGGTGCAGGAGTAGGCCATTCGGCCCTTCGAGCATGCAACGCCATTCAATATGATCATGGCTGATCATTTAACTCCGTATCCTGTACCTCCCTTCTCTCCATACCCCGTGATCCCTTTAGCCACAAGGGCCACATCTAATTCCCTCTTAAATATAGCCAATGACCTGGCCTCGACTACCCTCTGTGGCAGAGAATTCCAGAGATTCACCACAAATGTTTTTTCTCGTCGCGGTCCTAAAAGACTTCCCCCTTATCCTTAAACTGTGTCCCCTTGTTCTGACTTCCCCAACATCGGGAACAATCTTCCTGCATCTAGCCTGTCCAACCCCTTAAGAATTTTGTATGTTTCTATAAGACCCTTCCTCAATCTTCTGAATTCTAGCGAGTACAAGCCGAGTCTATGCAGTCTTTCATCATATGAAAGTCCTGCCATCCCAGCAATCAGTCTGGTGAACGTTCTCTGTACTCCCTCTATGGCAAGAATGTCATTCCTCAGATTAGGAGACCAAAACTGTACGCAATACTCCTGGTGTGATCTCACCAAGGCCCTGTACAACTGCAGTAGAACCTCCCTTCTCCTACACTCAAATCCTTTTGCAATGAATGCTAACATATCATTCGCTTTCTTCACTGCCTGCTGCACTTGCATGCCTACTTTCAATGACTGGTGCACCATGACCCCCAGGTCTCGTTGCATCTCTCGTTTTCCTAAATGGCCACCATTCAGATGATAATCTACTTTCCTGTTCTTGCCATCAAAGTGAATAACCTCACCTTTATCCACATTATACTGCATCTGCCATGCATTTGCCCACTCATCCAACCTATCCAAGGCTCCTTGCAGCCTCCTAGCATCCTCCTCACAGCCAACACTGCCCCCAGCTTTGTGTCATCCGCAAACTTGGAGATGTTGCATTCAATTCCCTCATCCAAATCATGAATCTATAATACTAAAAGTCTGTTCTTGACCGGTTTTGGCCATCTGTGCTGCGAATTCCGAGAGAACGCCGCCACCTACGGCCGTCATTTTTGGTCACCTCGCTCAGAGCCCCCCTCCGCCGCATGTGTGCCGAGCATTTTTCCCGTCGATGAAAAATGACAGAGATATTAATGTTTTTACAAAATTCCCCATTCTCTCTGCTGCCCCCGCTGGAGGCAGGGAGGAGGGACTATAAAACCAGGAAGTGGTGTGGCTCAATCAGTCTCTGCAAACGGTGTGCCTCAATCAGTCTCTGCAAGTGGTGTGCCTCAATCAGTCTCTGCAAGTGGTGTGCCTCAATCAGAGCTCTGAATAACACTGAACAAATGTCTCCACAGCTGTGAGTACCCATAATGTGGTTTGAAAGTGAAAATATGATTAGTTTGAGGAAAAAAGCACTGCCTGCAAATGGTTGTTTGGGTTGAAGTGTGTACAGCTGCAGCTCCTGGCAGACCGCATTGAACGATTGGAACTGCGGCTGGATTCATACTGGAGCATCCATGATGCTGAGAAAGTCGTGGATAGCACGTACAGCGAGTTGGTCACACCGCAGGTAAAAGGTAAGCGGATAGAAAGGGAACGGGTGGCCAATAGCCAGCAAAGCAGTAGGCAGGTAGTGCAGGAGTGCCCTGCGGTTATCTCCCTCCTAAACAGGTATACCATTTTGGATACTGTTGAGGGAGATGGTTCATCAGGGGAATGCAGCAGCAGCCAAGTTCATGGCACCATGGGTGGCTCTGCGGCACATGAGGGGGGGGGAAAAAGAGTGGAAGGGCAATAGTAATAGGGGATTCAATTGTCAGGGGAATAGATAGGCGTTTCTGCGGCCGCAAACTAGACTCCAGGATGGTATGTTGCCTGGTACACAAAAATGCTGGAGAAACTCAGCGGGTGCAGCAGCATCTATGGAGCAAAGGAAATAGGCGATGTTTCGGGCCAAAACCCTTCTTGAGACTGATGGGGGGTGGGGGGGGAGAAGGAAGGAAAAAGGGAGGAGGAGGGGCCCGAGGGCGGGGTGGTTGGGAGGAGACAGCTCGAGGGTTAAGGACGGGGAGGAGACAGCAAGGGCTAGCAAAATTGGGAGAATTCAACATTCATGCCATCCGGACGCAAGCAACCCAGGCGGAATGTGAGGTGCTGTTCCTCCAATTTCCGGTGTTGCTCACTCTGGCAATGGAGGAGACCCAGGACAGAGAGGTCGGATTGGGAATGGGAGGGGGAGTTGAAGTACTGAGCCACCAGGAGTTCAGGTAGGTTATTGCGGACTGAGCGGAGGTGTTCGGCGAAACGATCGCCCAACCTCCGCTTAGTCTCCCCGATGTAGATCAGCTGACATCTAGAGCAGCGGATGCAGTAGATGAGGTTGGAGGAGATACAGGTGCACCTTTGTCGCACCTGGAACGAATGCTTGGGTCCTTGAATGGAGTCGAGGGGGGACACAGGTGTTGCATTTCTTGCAGTTGCAACGGAAAGTGCCCGGGGAGGGGGTGGTACGGGAGGGAAGTGAAGAATTGACAAGGGAGTTACGAAGGGAGCGGTCTTTGCAGAAGGCAGACATAGGGGGAGATGGGAAGATGTGGCGAGTGGTGGGGTCACGTTGGAGGTGGCGGAAATGGCAGAGGATTATGTGTTGTATTTGCCGGCTGGTGGGGTGAAAGGCGAGGACTAGGGGGACTCTACCTTTGTTGCGAGTGCGGGGATGGGGAGAGAGAGCAGTGTTGCGGGGTATGAATGAGACCCTGGTGCGAGCCTCATCTATGGTGGTGGAGGGGAATCCCCGTTCCCTGAAGAACGAGGACATTTCCAATGCCCTGGTGTGGAACGTCTCATCCTAGGAACAGATGCAGCGTAGGCGGAGGAATTGGGAGTAGGGGATGGAGTCTTTACAGGGGGCAGGGTGGGAAGACATGTAGTCCAGGTATGTTGGAGGTATGTTGGTATGAGGTATGTTGCCTCCCTGGTGCAAGGGTCAGGGATGTCATTGAACGGCTGCAGAACATTCTGGAGGAGGAGGGTGAACAGCCAGTTGTCGTGGTGCATATTGGCACCAACGATATAGGTAAAAAAAGGGACGAGGTCCTACAAGATGAATTTAGGGAGCTAGGAGATAAACTTAAAAGTAGGACCTCAAAGGTAATAATCTCTGGATTACTACCAGTACCACGGGCCAGTCAGAGTAGAAATAGGAGGATATTGCAGATGAATACGTGGCTTGAAAAATGGTGCAAGGGAGAGGGATTCAAATTTTTAGGGCATTGGAACCAGTTCTGGAGGAGGTGGGACCAATACAAACAGGACGGTCTGCACCTGGGCTGGAATGGAACCAATGTCCTTGGGGGGGTGTTTGCTAGTGCTGTCGGGGAGGATTTAAACTAATGTGGCAGGGGGATGGGTACAGGAGCAGAGAGGCAAGGGGGTGTAAAATGAGGGTAGAAGCAATAGGTAGCAAGGTGAAAAGTAAAAGTGGCAGGCAGACAAAACCAGGGCAAAAATCAAAAAGAGCCACTTTTCAACATAATTGTATAAGGGATAAGAGTGTTGTAAAAACAAGCCTGAAGGCTTTGTGTCTCAATGCAAGGAGCATTCGTAATAAGGTGGATGATTTGAACGTGCAGATAGCCATTAATGATTATGATATAGGGTACACAAAAATGCTGGAGAAACTCAGCGGGTGCAGCAGCATCTATGGAGCGAAGGAAATAGGCGACGTTTCGGGCCGAAACACTTCTTCAGATATAGTTGGGATCACGGAGACATGGCTCCAGGGTGACCAAGGCTGGGAGCTGAACATCCAGGGATATTCAATATTCAGGAGGGATAGACAGAAAGGAAAAGGAGGTGGGGTAGAATTGCTGGTTAGAGAGGGGATTAACGCAATGGAAAGGAAGGACATTAGTTTGGAGGATGTGGAATCGGTATGGGGAGAGCAGCGAAACACTAAGGGGCAGAAAACGCTGGTGGGTGTTGTGTACAGGCCACCAAACAGTAGTAGTGAAGTTGGAGATGGTATCAAACAGGAAATTAGAAATGCGTGCGACAAAGGCAAAACAGTTATAATGAGTGACTTCAATCTACATATAGATTGGGTGAATTAAATTAGCAGGGGTGCTGAGGAAGAGGATTTCTTGGAATGTATGCGGGATAGTTATCTAAATCAACATGTTGAGGAACCAACGAGAGAGCAGGCTATTTTAGACTGGGTATTGAGTAATGAGGAAGGGTTAGTTAGCAGTCTTGTTGTACGTGCCCCCTTGGGCAAGAGTGACCATAATATGGTTGAGTTCTTCATTAGGATGGAGAGTGACATTGTTAATTCAGAAACAATGGTTCTGAACTTAAAGAAAGGTAACTTTGAGAGTATGAGACATGAATTGGCCAAGATTGACTGGCAATTAATTCTAAAAGGGTTGACGGTGGATATGCAATGGAAGACATTTAAAGACTGCATGGATGAACTACAAAAATTGTTCATCCCGGTTTGGGAAAATAATAAATCAGGGAAGGTAGTGCATCCGTGGATAACAAGAGAAATCAGGGATAGTATCAAAGTGAAGGAGTATGCGTACAAATATTTAAGAGGGAGTTAGATGTGGCTATATTTAAGAGGGAGTTAGATGTGGCCCTTGTGGCTAAGGGGATCAGGGGGTATGGACAGAAGGCAGGTACGGGATACTGAGTTGGATGATCAGCCATGATCATATTGAATGGCGGTGCAGGCTCGAAGGGCCGAATGGCCTACTCCTGCACCTAATTTCTACGTTTCTATGTTTCTAAATTAGAAAAAGCAGCATACCAGAGGGCTGGGAGAAATTCAGAGACCAGCAGAGGAGGACAAAGGGCTTAATTAGGAAAGGAAAAATAGATTATGAAAGAAAACTGGCAGGGAACATAAAAACTGACTGCAAAAGTTTTTATAGATATGTGAAAAGAAATGTGAAAAGAAAGAGAGTAGTTAAAACAAATGTAGGTCCCTTGCAGTCAGAAACAGGTGAGTTGATCATGGGGAACAAGGATATGGCGGACCAATTGAATAACTACTTTGGTTTCGTCTTCACTAAGGAAGACATAAATAATCTGCTGGAAATAGCAGGGGACCGCGGGTCAAAGGAGTTGGAGGAATTAAGTGACATCCAGGTTAGCCGGAAGTGGGGTTGGGTAAATTGAATGGATTAAAGGCCGATAAATCCCCAGGGCCAGATAGGCTGCATCCCAGAGTACTTAAGGAAATAGTGGATGCATTAGAAATAATCTTTCAAAACTCTTTTGATTCTGGAGTGGTTCCTGAGGATTGGCGGGTAGCAAACAGGGAATTACAGACCAGTTAGTCTAACATCGGTAGTGGGGAAACTGCTAGAGTCAGTTATTAAAGATGGGATAGCAGCACATTTGGAAAGTGGTGAAATCATTGGAAACCATCGAGGATGTAACTAGTAGCGTGGATAGTGGAGAACCAGTGGATGTGGTGTATCTGGACTTCCAGAAGGCTTTCGACAAGGTCCCACATATGAGATTAGTATACAAACTTAAAGCACACGGCATTGGGGGTTCAGTATTGATGTGCATAGAGAACTGGCTGGCAAACAGGAAGCAAAGAGTAGGAGTAAACGGGTCCTTTTCACAATGGCGAGCAGTGACAAGTGGGGTACCGCAAGGCTCAGTGCTGGGACCCCAGCTATTTACAATATATATTAATAATCTGGATGAGGGAATTGAAGGCAATATCTCCACGTTTGCGGCTGACACTAAGCTGGGGGGCAGTGTTAGCTGTGAGGAGGATGCTAGGAGACTGCAAGGTGACTTGGATAGGTTGGGTGAGAAGGCAAATGTTTGGCAGATGCAGTATAATGTGGATAAATGTGAGGTTATCCATTTTGGTGGCAAAAACAGGAAAGCAGACTTATCGAAATGGTGGCCGATTAGGAAATGGGGAGATGCAGCGAGACCTGGGTGTCATGGTACACCAGTCATTGAAAGTAGGCATGCAGGTGCAGCAGGCAGTGAAGACAGCGGATGGTATGTTAGCTTTCATAGCAAAAGGATTTGAGTATAGGAGCAGGGAGGTTCTACTGCAGTTGTACAGGGTCTTGGTGAGACCACACCTGGAGTATTGCGTACAGTTTTGGTCTCCAAATCTGAGGAAGGACATTATTGCCAGAGAGGGAGTGCAGAGAAGGTTCACCAGACTGATTCCTGGGATGTCAGGACTGTCTTATGAAGAAAGACTGGATAGACTTGGTTGATACTCTCTAGAATTTAGGAGATTGAGAGGGGATCTTATAGAAACTTACAAAATTCTTAAGGAGTTGGACTGGCTAGATGCAGGAAGATTGTTCCCGATGTTGGGGAAGTCCAGGACAAGGGGTCACAGCTTAAGGATAAGAGGGAAATCGTTTAAAACCGAGATGAGAAAATCTTTTTTCACACAGAGAGTGGTGAATCTCTGGAACTCTCTGTCACAGAGGGTAGTTGAGGCCAGTTCATTGGCTATATTTAAGAGGGAGTTAGATGTGGCCTTTGTGGCTAAGGGGAGCAGAGGGTATGGAGAGAAGGCAGGTACGGGATACTGAGTTGGATGATCGGCCATGATCATATTGAATGGCGGTGCAGGCTCGAAGGGGCGAATGGCCTACTCCTGCACCTAATTTCTATGTTTCTAAGTAAAAAAAGGCACCCTCTCCTCTCCCTTCTCTCCCCTCTTTTTCTCCCTCTCCTCCCCTCCGTCTCTCCCCTCCACACCCCTACCCCCTTCCCTCCACACCTCTCCCCCTCCCCTCACCCCCCTCTCAGCACACCCTCTCTCTCCCCGCCATCCCCTCCCCCACCCTGCCTCCCCTAAACCCTCTCCTCTCCACACCCCCTACCCTCTTCCCTCCACCCCCCTCCCGGCTCCCCACCTCACTCCCCTCTCAGCACCCTCTCTCTGCCCCTCACTCTCACCCTCTCTCTCCTCCCCCTCCCCACCTTTCCCCCCTCACCCACCCTCCCTCTTCTCCTCCTCTCCGCCCCCCTATCCCTCTTGCCCCTCTCTATGTCTCTGCCCCTTCTCTCTCTGCCCTCACTTCTCTAACCCCCCCCCCCCCCCCCTCTCTCTAGATGTGTCTGCAAGTTGGGGGCTATGCGTCAGTAGATAGGGTGGTTATGGGGTAAAAGGAGCAAATTAATAATATTAATATAATATCAAGGGGGGTAATTAGCGCGAGTGCGGGGTGGGGGGGGGAATAGTTAGTGTGTGTGATGCTGCATGCCGCCTCCTCCCCCACAACCGCTAGTTGGGGGAACAGACCCAACGGGTCTGCACTTGGTCTAGTATATATTGTAAATAGCTGGGGTCCCAGCACTGAGCCTTGCGGTACCCCACTAGTCACTGCCTGCCATTCTGAAAAAGGACCCATTTGCTCCTATTCTTTGCTTCCTGTCTGCCAGCCAGTTCTCTTTGCACATCAATACTGAACCCCCACTACCATGTGCTTTAAGTTAGTATCCTAATCTCTTATGTGGGACCTTGTCAAAATCCTTCTGAAAGTCCAACATCCACTGGTTCTCCCTTATCCACCCTACTAGATACATCCTCGAAAAAAATTCTATAAGATTCGTCAGACATGATTTACCTTTCATAAATTCATGCTGACTTTGTCCAATGATTTCACCACTTTCCAAATGTGCTGCTATCCCATCTTTAATAACTGACTCTAGCATTTCCCCCATACCGATGTTAGACTTACTGGTCTGTAATTCCCTGTTTTCTCTCTCCCTCCCTTTTTAAAAGTGGGGTTACATTAGCTACCCTCCAATCCTCAGGAACTACTCCAAAATCTAAAGAGTTTTGAAAAATTATCACTAATGCATCCACTATTTCTGGGGATACTTCCTTAAGTACTCTGGGATGCACTATTTATCACTAATACAATTCTGTGCGGCACAGTGGCGCAGGCGGGACTGCTGCTGCCTCACCGCCAGATATCCGGGCTCCATCCTGACTACGGGTGCTGTCTGTGTGGCTTTTGTACATTCTCCCCTTGACCTGTGTTGATTTTTTACTCCGGCTGCTCCGGTTTTGTAGTGCTGGTGTATGAGGTGATCGCTGGTCAGCGTGGACTCCACGGGCCGAAAGACCTGTTTCCACGCTGCATCTCTAAACTAAAGAAGGGTCTCGGCCCAAAATGTCACCCATTCATTCTCTCCATTTTGTGTCTATCTTCTCCACAGATGCTGCCTGACCCGCTGAATTACTCCAGCACTTTGTGTCTATCTTCTCCACAGATGCTGCCTGACCCACTGAATTAATCCAGCACTTTGTGTCTATCTTCTCCACACAGATGCTGCCTGACCCACTGAATTACTCCAGCACTTTGTGTCTATCTTCTCCACAGATGCTGCCTGACCCACTGAATTACTCCAGTACTTTGTGTCTATCTTCTCCACAGATGCTGCCTGACCTGCTGAATTACTCCAGCACTTTGTGTCTATCTTCTCCACAGATGCTGCCTGACCTGCTGAATTACTCCAGCACTGCATCATAGATTCATAGTGATACAGCGTTGGAAAGAGGCCCTTCGGCCCAACTCGTACATGCACTCCTAGATCCCTCGGCTCCATACATTCCCCAGCGCCCCGCCATTCAGTGAAGATCCTGCCCTGGTTTGACTTCCTAAACTGCAACACCCCTCCCCACCCCCAAACAATGTGACCTCCTCCCTTTGGCTCCCTGCCCCTTACCCCTGCTGCCATCTCTCCTGCTCCCTCCCCCCCTCCTCCCCACCACCAAACTATGTGAACACACCTCCACCTGGCTCCCTACCTTTCATGGATCATTTGACCCCTCTCTCTCCCCCCAGTTCCCTGCCCCCCATTCATCTCCCTCAGCACAAATCCCTCCCCCTTCCCTTCGATCCCTGCTTTCCCCGCTACTCACTTCATTCCCTTTCCACCTCCAGCCTCTCACCCCTCTTCACCAAGCCCCTCCCTTCACTCCACACTCTTTCTCTCTCTCCACCCCTCCCCCTCTCTTCCTCTCTCTGTGCCTCTGACTGTCTCTCTTTCTGTCTCCCTCTCTCACTATCTGACTCTCTCTTTGCCCATCCCTCTGTCTGTCTGTCTGTCTCTCTCTCTCTGTCTGTCTCTCCCTCTCGATATCTCTCTCTGTCTGTCTCTCTTTGTCTGTCTCTCTATCTCTGGCTGTCTCTCTCCCTCTCTGCCTCTTTCTCCGTCTGTCCCTCTCTCTCTGTCTCTTTCTCTCTGTCTGTCTGTCTCTGTCTACTGTCTCTCTCTGCCCATCTCGCTGTCTTTCTCTCTCTGTCTGTCTGTCTCTGTGTGTCTCTCTCAGTCCGGACCGTTCCTGCTCCCCTCATCCCCGACACTACCCATTCATTCTCTCCACAGATGTTGCCTGACCCGCTGAATTACTCCAGCATGTTGTGTCTTCTCCACAGATGCTGCCTGACTCACTGCCTTGAATCCTCCCCCCTCCCTTTGCTCTCTGCTTCCCCGCTACTCACTTCACCCCCTTTCCACCACCAGCCTCTCACCCCTCTCCTCCTAGCCCCCATCCCTCCACTCCACACTCCCTCTCTCTCCACCCCCTCCCCACTCTCAACACACACTCTCTCTCTGACTCGCTCTCTCTCGGACTGTGTGTCTCTCTCTGCCTCTCATTGTCTCTCTCTGTCTCACTCTGTATATCTGTCTCTCTATGTATCTCTCTCTATCACTCTGTCTCACTGTCCTTCTCTCTCTCTTCCTAAGTGCCTGTCTCTCTCTTTCTCCCTCTCTGTCTCTCTCTATTTGTGTATCTCTCTCGCTGTCTCTTGCCCTCTGTGTCTGTCTCTTTCTCTCTCTCTGTATCTCACTGTCCCTCTCTCCCCTCTGTGTCTCTCGTTCTGTCTCTCTCTCTCTATGTCTATCTCTCTACCTCTCTCTCTCTCTCTGCCTGTCTATCTCTGAGTATCTTTGTCTCTGTCTCTCTCGTTCTGTATCTCCCTCCCACTCTCTCTCTCTCTCCGTGTCTCCCACTCTCTCTCTTTCTCACTGACTCGCTCTCTCTGTCTGTCTGTCCCACTCGCTCTCATTGTCCCCCTCTCTCTCTCTCTCTCTGTCTCTGTATCTCTCTGGATGAGGGAATTGAATGCAACATCTCCAGGTTTGCGGATGACACGAAGCTGGGGGGGCAGTGTTAGCTGTGAGGAGGATGCTAGGAGGCTGCAAGGTGACTTGGATAGGCTGGGTGAGTGGGCAAATGCATGTACCTCTCTGTGTGTCTATTTCTCTCTATGTCTCGCCCTCTCTGTCTCTCTCTCTCCGTCTCTGTCTCTCTCTCTCTCTCTCTCTCTCTCTCTCTCTCGGTCTCTCTATAACCATATAACAAGTACAGCACGGAAACAGGCCATCTCAACCCTTCTAGTCCGTGCCGAACACATAATCTCCCCTAGTCCCATATACCTGCGCTCAGACCATAACCCTCCATTCCCTTCCCATCCATATAACTATCCAATTTATTTTTAAATGATAAAAACAAACTGCCTCCACCACCTTCACTGGAAGCTCATTCCACACAGCTACCACTCTCTGAGTAAAGAAGTTCCCCTCATGTTACCCCTAAACTTCAGTCCCTTAATTCTCATGTCATGTCCCCTTGTTTGAATCTTCCCTACTCTCAGTGGGAAAAGCTTTTCCACGTGTTATACTCTCTGAGTATCTGTGTCTGTCTCTCTGTCTGTCACTCTCTGTCTCTGTCACTCTCACTCTGTCTCTTGCTCTCTCTCCTTCTGTATGTCTCGCCCTCTCTCTCCTCCCCTCTCTCACCCTGTATCTGTCTCTCTCTCTCACTGTTCCTCACTCTCACTCTCTCTGTATCTCCCACTGTCCCTCTCTCTGTATCTGTCTATGTACCTCTCTCCCCTCTCTCTTTCTGTCTGTCTCCCTCTTTGTCTCTCTCTGTCTCTCCCTCTCTCTGTATCTCTCTGTCCCTGTGTTTGCCTCTCTCTCCGTCACTGTCTCTGTATCTGTCACTCTGTCTCTGTATCTCTGTATCTCTCACTGTCCCCCCCCCTCTCTCCCTCTGTGTCACTCTTATTCTTTCTCTCTCTCCCACTGTGTGTTATTCTCTTTCTTTCTCTCTCTCTGTTTCCATCTGTCTCACTCTCTCTCTCTCTCTCTGTCGCTCTTTCTGTTGCTATATTTAAGAGGGAGTTAGATGTGGCCCTTGTGGCTAAAGGGATCAGGGGTATGGAGAGAAGGCAGGTACGGGATACCGAGTTGGATGATCAGCCATGATCATATTGAATGGCGGTGCAGGCTCGAAGGGCCGAATGGCCTACTCCTGCTCCTATTTTCTATGTTTTTCTGCCTCTCTCTGTGTTCCCCCCCCCTCTCTCTCTCTGTCTCTCGGTCTCTCACTTTCTCTCTCACTGAGTATCTCTGTCTGTCTCTCTATCTCTATATCTCTCTCCCACTGTCTCTCCCTCGCGCTCTCTCTCTTTCTCCCCCTCTCTCTCTCTTTCTCAGTCTCTCTCACTGGCTCTCTCTCTCTCTGTCTTTCTATCTGTCTCTCTCACTGTCCCACTCTCTGTCTCTCCAACCCTGTCTCTCTCCGAGTGTCTCTGTCTCTCCCTCTGCCTACCTCACATTCTCTCTCTGTCTGTGTCTCTCTCTCCGAGTGTCTCTGTCTTCTCTCGCCCTCTATCTCTTGCTGCCTCTCTCTCCCACTCTCTGTCTCTCTCTCCGTCTCTGGTCACTCTGTGTCTCTCTCTCTGGGTCTCCATCTCTCAGTCTTTCTCTGTCTCTCTCTGTCTGTTGCTCTCCCTCTGTGTCTGTCTCTGTCTGAGTGTCTCGCTGTCTTTCTCTCTCCCTCTCGCTGCCTCTCTCTGTCTCTGCATCTCTCTCTCTCTCCCACTCTCTGGTCTCTCTCTGGTTCTCCCTGTCTCTCAGAGACTTTCTCTCCGTCTCTGTCTGACGCTCTCCCTGTGTCTGTCCCCTCTCTCCCCCCCTCTCTCTCTGTTTCTGTCACTGTCTCTCGTTGCTTCTCTTTCTGTGTTTCTCTGTCTCTCTAGCTCTCTCTCTCTAGCTCTCTCTATCTGTCTCTCTATCTGTCTCTCTCACTGCCTCTCTCTCTCTCTGTCGCTCTGTCTCTCACATTCTCTGTCACTATCTCTCCCCCTCTCCCCCTCTGTCTGTCTGTCTGTCTGACTCTCTCCCTCTTTCTCTGTCTCTCTGTCTCTCTCACTCTCTCTGGCCCTCTCTGTATCTCTCACTTTCTCCGACCCGGTCTCTCTTCTCTTTCTAACTCTGTGTCTCTCTCTCTCTCTCTATGAGTCTGTCTCTCCCTCTCCGCCTCTCTCTCTTTCTCTCTCCGTGTCTCTTGCTCTCTGTCTCA
>JAWMAR010000760.1:462797-490297 GCA_036785375.1 Leucoraja ocellata
TACAAAATGAAAACGCATCTGAAGAAAATTTTACAGCCAGATTTATCACTTCTGAGAATGTTTAGATACCAAAGGAATCAAGAAAAACCACAAATAATGCCTTACTATTGATGAAATGCAGTGAGCAAACGCGATAATTTCCAATATTTTCAATTCCAATATCTGCACGGCCAATGTTCGCCAAGCAGGTTAAATGCTGTAGTTCCTTCAGTTTTTCGCTTCTCTTTACCTTCATTTCGCTTCACTTTTGGAATTCTGAAGATGGGTACGTGTCTCTCACACTCACCCCGACTTCCACAATTGTTTTCAGCGCAAAAATTCTAAAATTTTGGCGGTTTTTAACAGGTAGGAAAGTATGCGTTTGTAGCATTAATAACATATACCGGAAGTGACGGATGTCCTCCAGATGAATTAAGCGGCTTCATGCGTCAAGTCCTATGACCCAGTGACCTTACGTGCAACCCCCCTATACATCGTGCTAGCACGTAAAATAAAGCAAGTCGTACACAGTTCAGAGATAGACAGTGAATTTTCCAATCTGTAGATGCCATTGTCAACACTGACCAGGTAGGAGAGTGGCGCTCAGTGGACCCCAGAACGACACCCAGGCCGTGTTGGAGCTTGGATGTAAATGCTGCCGGCGCACGAACTTGTAGCTGTAGCATCTGCTTGGCCATAGGTAGATACTGCATGTCTGCCTTGACATGAGGCGCTGGGCAGGGGATCCCAGAATCTGATCACGGGAGATGTTCCGCAGGTTCAGGTCATTATAGGCATCAGAGCCGGCCCTGTGTGATCTGTCCATTAACATTTTGGCACTTCTTACTGCGCGTTCAGCCAGCCCGTTGGACTGCGTGTATTCAGGGCTGCTGGTAATGTGGCTAAAATTTTTTAGCGAAACCCCTGAAGACTGGAGGCCCCATGTGTGGGCGCTCGGCCCCAGCCCCGTGACAGATGGAGACCGGGTGGAGGGCAGCCGTGGCTGGACAGAGCTGACTCCGGGGGGGGGGGAGAGTGGGGGCTGTCCCGAGGGATGTGCTCCTTCGGCCACTTGCAACTTGGTGCTCGGGTTCAGAGCAAACCTTCCCACTTTCAATGACAGCACCCACAAATATTTATAGCACAAAAATGACAATTTTGGTGGTTTTTAACTGGTAAGAAAGTACGCGTTCCATGTGTTAACAATGTGTGCCAGAAGCAGCCATGTCCTCCACATCGATTGAGCTGCTCGTGCGTCACACACTTTGACCCGATGACCTTACGTGCAACCCCCCTATCAACATAAAACATCCCCCACAATGGTTCCCACTGTGAGGGAAGGCACAAAGTCCAGTCCTACCCCCTGTTCACCCATGGTCGGGCCTATTTGAGGCCTCCGCAGTTGCCACTACAGCAGCCTATGCTTCAGGCCCTCTCGCCGGTTGATGGAACTCCGGCATTGGCAGACCCTCTCAGCGGCTTGGAGCGTCTGGAACGGCCGCTTCCTCCCCGGAGACTGCGGCTCCCAAAGTCCACAGGCCGCACTGGTTGGAGCTCGGAGAGAGATCTCAGCTCCGCGGTGTTTAAAGTTCAGCGCCGCCCGCAGCTGGACGCTCCACTAACCACAGCTCCGCGATGTTGGAGTCGGCGGTCTCAGCACTCCGCATCCCACCGCTGAAGTCCCGGCAGAAAACGCCGCTCCAGGCTCATTGGTAGGCAGCGAGAGAGGGGGTGAAGAATGCGGCACGGAGAAAAGTCGCATCTCCGTCTAGGTAGGGACTGAGGAAAAAAAAGTTTCCCCCTTCCCTACCCCCTCGCACCCACATATAAAAGATAGACCTCCAAAACAAACTCTATTAACACACTAATAATAAAGAAAAGGGGTAAGGAATAACAGCTGCTAGCAGGGATGCCACAACTCAACGGCGCCCCCTTCACTGAGAGTGGGAGTGCAAGACATTTGTTGTTTGAGTGAAACAGGAAACAGTGTCCCTAAACACTAACTCTCTTTTAAAAGACTCCCACTCGTCAGATATTGTTTTACCCGCAGACATTTGCTCCCAATCTACTTTTGCTGAAGGCTCACTTGCACTATCTATTGAAATCAGCATTCCCCAATTGAGCTTAACCTGAAAATAAACTTTCCATAACTGCTTTGAAGCATACAGAATGGTGATCATGTTTTAAAAATG
Source organism: Leucoraja ocellata (assembly GCA_036785375.1). Lineage (NCBI taxonomy): Eukaryota > Metazoa > Chordata > Chondrichthyes > Rajiformes > Rajidae > Leucoraja > Leucoraja ocellata. The sequence goes on from JAWMAR010000760.1 coordinate 464,969, forward strand.
CCCGCAAACGACATTTCCACCACCTACCCAGTATAGGTAGTTTGTGAAAAGTCACCACAAGTTAATGACCTCCATCTTCACAGTTCAATTCCCTTTTGTTTCAGATCCTGGCGACGTCAGTGGGATTCTGGAATGCCCCAGAGGTGATCATCATATTTACCAGCAAGCGGTGCCATATCTGTAAGGTCTACCGTCCCACAAGATGTCGACACTGCTACAGCTGTGATGTGTGTGCAGAGGTAAAATCTAGAACAAATTTGATTTATATGTTCTTTGAGGAATTGTCCTAGATTGATTGTTCGGAGTTATGAAAGGTCACTGCAGTTCACTGAGTGCCTGCTAGGAGAGCAGCTGGGTAAAGTATATACAGTGTCCATGGGCAATATTTTGGGCATCTGTTTTTCTGTAACAAGGCTGCCACCAAGAGTTATAGACAAATGTCCTCGGGCAATACTTGGCCTGAAAAAGCGACCGAAGATGATTGTTTCTCTCAGTTCAGAATTGTTAAGTAAATTTTTCCACTTGCCCATTATGGGATTCCCTGACCATGTCAGCCAGTTTGAGGGTAGCTATAGATGAGCAATACATGCTAGCCAAGACAACGATGCTGAGTTGTTGTGAATTAATTAGTTGGAGATAGCACAGTCCAGAATCACACAGTTGTGTTTTGTTCGTCAGAGTCATACAGCAGGAAACACAGGCCTTTTGATGCAATTTGCCAACCAAGGTGCCCCATCTACCCTAATCACAACTGCCCACATGTGACCCATGTCCCTCTAAACCTTTTCTATCCATGTACCTGTCCAAATGTGGTTGTAGTATTTGCCTCAAACTACCGCCTTTGTCACCTGTTCCATATACCCACCACTCTATGTGTAAAATAAAAGCCCCTCACATTCCTATTAAATCTTTCCCAAATTCCAAATTCATTCAAATTACGTTTAGGTCATGAGCAGGGCGATTTTTTGTGTAATGCATTGTGCTGGTTGATTTGTTGGATGATCAAAGTGTAACTGATCTGACTATGAAAATGGGAAAAAGGCCAGAGAATTAAAATATTTTTAAAGATAGAATATTTTTAATACAACTATCAGAAAACTATTGAAATGGTTTATATAATGTTCAAAAAATTGCTGAGTGCTGAATTGTGATTCTGTGTTGTCAACAGGATCTAGACTATCACTGTTTCTTCCTGAAGAAGTGCATTTGAAAAGAAACAATCGTTTTTTTTACATTTTACTCTTTTCCCTAACCGTCTATTTCCTTCTCATGTGTTCCTTCTGCACAATCTTCCTAGTGGAAGAATCCCAATTCAACATTTCTACCCAAGATCACCACCTATCCTTTTACTGGCATTTGAAAGAAAGTTATGTTGTCTGTAGTTATTAGCACAGTATATCCCACATTGCAAATTGATTAATAAATTAGACTCCAGCATTACCAGATAATTAAGCAGTACAGAAGTAGCCTATTGAGCCTAACAGATTAGTGATGGATCCTGCATCATTTCACCCCATAAACACCCAGATTAAATACAGCCCTCACGTTAGGTTACAATGCTGGCACCACACAGGACAACCGCGCCAACAGCCTCTCGCATTTTTCTTCTTTTGCTATTTTGGTCTGTGTTGACTGTTTACTTGTGTGTTTATTAGTGTACCTTTAGTTTTTGTAGTATGTGGGGTTGGGGAAATACTTTTTTATCTCTTTCCTCGATGGAGCGAGCCTGCGTCGACCAAAGCTCGAGGGCCCCGAGTCGAGGCGCGAGCGGGCAAATGTCTTCAGTAGACAGGTGCCTTTTAAACAACGGGGGGGGGGGGGAGGAGGGAGGGGGGGAAGGTGATGTGAGTCGCAGTGCGAGCAGACGGCAGGCCGATCCATTGTCACGTCGTCAGCGAAAAAAAACAAGCTTTTTAATTCAAAGTTGGATGGGTTTTGTGAACATTTGAATTAATAACTGAAGAAATAAAGCACAACATTTTCAGGTCAGCCGATTTTTGACTCCAGGGGGTAAATCTCTACCAGAATATGTGAAAAATATTCCCGTCACTTGTCGTTTTTTCAAGTAGATGTGATCACACAAACAGATAAATACACAGACACACATGCACACACCCCTCCCACACACACCTCCCACACACACCCACATCCAAGATCAGAGTTTTATAGATATAAGGATATGGATATGATGTATCCTGTTGCTTTTTTGTATGACTGTTGGCAAATCAAATTCCTTATCTGTGTACACACTTGGCTAATAAATTAATTACAATTACAAATTAAAATTACAATTAAGTAGACCTCTTGGAATTCCATGGTGCATTTTTCCAAACATAAATCTTAATTATCTAGAGGGCAACAAGTTTAATTTCTGGAATGTTGCAGTTGCTCTAAGCCCCAATGCAAATGTTTCTAGAGCTTTTAGATGGTAAATTGATCAGTGAAGCACCAGATTGTATTCAGTTGTGCAAGGCAGTGAAGGAAGTGTAATAATATTCCTGAATATAATGTTGGACATATTCAGGAATAGCGAACAAGTTTCTCCTCCTCCCCATATAACCATATAACAATTACAGCATGGAAACAGGCCATCCTTCTAGTCCTGTGCCCGAACACATAATCTCCCCTTAGTCCCATATACCTGCGCTCAGACCATAACCCTCCATTCCCTTCCCTTCCATATAACTATCCAATTTATTTTTAAATGATAAAAACGAACCTGCCTCCACCACCTTCACTGGAAGCTCATTCCACACAGCTACCACTCTCTGAGTAAAGAAGTTCCCCCTCATGTTACCCCTAAACTTCAGTCCCTTAATTCTCATGTCATGTCCCCTTGTTTGAATCTTCCCTACTCTCAGTGGGAAAAGCTTTTCCACGTCAACTCTGTCTATCCCTCTCATCATTTTAAAAACCTCTATCAAGTCCCCCCTTAACCTTCTGCGCTCCAAAGAATAAAGCCCTAACTTGTTCAACCTTTCTCTGTAACTTAGTTGCTGAAACCCAGGCAACATTCTAGTAAATCTCCTCTGTACACTCTCTATTTTGTTGACATCCTTCCTATAATTAGGCGACCAAAATTGTACACCATACTCCAGAATTGGCCTCACCAATGCCTTGTACAATTTTAACATTACATCCCAACCTCTATACGCAATGCTCTGATTTATAAAGGCCAGCACACCAAAAGCTTTCTTTACCACCCTATCTACATGAGATTCCACTTTCAGGGAACTGTGCACAGTTATTCCCAGATCCCTCTGTTCACCTACATTCTTCAATTCCCTACCATTTACCATGTATGACAATGATGACACATGACACATGACAATGATGACCCACTTCTTGGCTGAAGATTCATTAAACAATTTACTTGTCTCTTTTGATGTTGATTGCAAGAAATGATATTTTCCTTAATAATGTTTTGCAGTTTTATTTTTGCAACAATTTCACTTCTTGCTTCTGTGCCGTTATTTTTCTTTTTCGCTTTTTACAGTTACCTCATTGCAGCTGGAATGAACACATATGAGCAGGTAAAAGTAAAGATAACAGTTGTAATTTAATTATCACTTTATTTAAATACAGAAACAGGGATTTAAACTAATTAGTCTGTGTTTAGGGTTCACAAGAGCCTCTCCCCACCCTTATTTATTCATCCCATGACACGTATTTCTCTGGCTTCCCTTTAAACCATTCGTGTAATTTGCCTTAATTATTGTTCAATATACTAACTGCTGTTATGGCAAAGGAGTTTTCTGAATCACCTTTTGGATTTAGTGGTGTGGTGATTCCTTGGCTGGCTACCTGCCATAAAGCATAGATTAGTCATTTTAAATCAGTTGAGTTGTTGAAGCCCACTCCTCTTTTCTCTCTAGTTGCTGCCACTTGGTTCCATACTAAGGAAGCACGGAATTTCATTCCACTTTTATGCAGATGACAGTCAGATTTATGTGCCTCTTAAAAAGAAGGGTGAACGCTCTGTCGGACTGTTACTTAAGTGTCTCAACGACATAAAGGCCTGGATGGCTCTGAACTTTTTAAGTTGTAATGATAAAAAGACGGAAATAATGGTTTTTGGTGGCACCACTGGGCCCCCCCCCCCCTGTAGATCTGGGCTCCCTGGCCCAGTATATCAGACCAAGTATCACAAACCTAGGAGTTAAAGTGGACCCTGAGCTTAAATTTGACAGTCAGATTAAGGCTATTGTTAAATCAAGCTTTTTCCATTTGAGGCAGCTGTCAAAATAAAGCCAATTCTGTCAAGGCAGCATTTTGAGACGGTAATCCACGCCTTTGTTACCACTCGGCTGGATTACTGCAATGCACTGTATGTGGGGGTTAGTGGGTCCTCCATCGCCCGTCTCCAGATGGTACAGAATGCAGTTGTACGTCTTTTAACTGGCACACGTAAACATGAGCACATTTCGCACATTTTAGCCTCACTCCACTGGTTGCCTATTCAGTTTAGGATCCATTTTAAAATTATTTTATTTGCTTTTAAATCCCTAAATGGTCTTGCCCCGCCCTACCTATCTGAGCTTCTACACCCTTATACACCCGCCCGCTCTCTCAGGTCATATAATCAGCTGCTCCTGAGTGGGCCTAAAACTAAGCTGAAGCTCAGAGGGGACCGTGCCTTTGCTGTGTCGGCACCCAAATTATGGAACGATCTGCCTCTCCACATTAAACAGGCCTCTTCTCTGTCTGTTTTTAAATCACTTCTTAAAACCCATCTCTTCTCCATGGCCTTTGATACCCAGTGAGATGTCGACTATATTTATTTACTTAATTTAATTTCTTATTTTTTTGATTGCTTTTATTCCGTGGTTATTATTTTGACTCATGTTTTATGTCTTTTAATTAATTGTTGTATTCCATATGTAATTTTTTGCGCCTCATGTGAGCTGTTATGGCGTCTGTTTATGATGTATGTACAGCACTTTGGTCAACATTGGCTGTTTTAAAGTGCTTAACAAATAAAGTTGGATTGGATTGGATTGGATTAAACACTTCTCTCAAACCCTAGTATATGCTCATTGACCTTTAATCAATGAAATTGAAATGTAGGACTAATTGATCAAAATATTTTCTCGTGGTTGTTGTGAGATTGCCCTCTGGAAGAACTGGTCACAAGAGGCTCCCAGTACAAAGAAACAAATTAAATCTGGTCCTGATGTGACATGGTAAAGCCCATGGCCTCTGACTTACTGAGTGTCCTGTTCATTTGAAGGGTATGTTACGATGTTCAATTTGGTTCTGGGCTGTTTCAATGCAGTTGTGATGAATTACCATGTGAGCCTGGGGGATGGGCTGTGGGTGCAGGGTGGGGAAGAAAAGTCCACAGGGAGTGGAGTCAAGTCACTTGGTGTAAAATCAAAATACTGCAGTGCTGGAACTCTGAAATAACAACTGGAAACACCCACTGAATATATTTATTTTATACTTTGCTGATATTACCTGATTTTTACCCAGAGTTGTACATCTGTGGTTTTCAATCAGAGAGTTGTGAATCTGTGGAATTCTCTGCTTCAGAAGGCAGTGGAGGCCAATTCTCTGGATGCTTTCAAGAGAGAGTTAGATAGAGCTGTTAAAGAAAGTGGAGTCAATGGGTATGGGGAGAAGACAGGAACGGGGTACTGATTGTGTGGTAGATCAGCCATGATCACAGTGGATGGTGGTGTTGGCTTGTAGGGGCAAATGGCCTACTCCTGCATCAATTCTCTATTGTCCTTTGACTGATCAATATGATTTTCTTGCTGACAGATTATGAGGACATATAAACATGAAAGGAATCAATTTGATAAGGGATGTTGGAGAAACTTTACTGTCCTGTTGTTCGGTCACCAGCTATCGAGGTAAGATCGCCTTGTAAAATAAGAACTTGTGACAATGTAATGTATTGGCCAGTCTGTATTATTTAAATACAGAAATGTTATTCAATCAATGAGTGAATTTCCGGTTTTACCCTGTGAGAAATATTCGTCTTCCACCCATCCTGCAGCTAAATTAGCTTTTCCTTCCAGTTCCAATGAAGGGTCTTTGACCTAAAATCTTAACTCAATCTTTCATACAGTTGTAGCCTGATTGGCTGAGTATTTCCAGCATTTTCTGCTGTTATTGTGGCATTTAAATGAACCTCCTTGAGGGAGGATTTCTGCTGTCTGGCATCAGGCCACAGCAAATTCACATCCTGAAATGGACACTGCTGTGTGAGGATCTTTACCAGAAGAACTGCGATGGTTCAAGATGGTAGTCCACCATCGCTTTCTCAAGGGCAATTGAAAATAGGCAAGAAATGCAGATCCTATTCGGGACACTCGCACTTGAAAAATATATTGATTTTCTTTAGCCAGAGGGTGGTGAATTTGTGGAATTCATTGCTACAGATCTCTGAGGAAGCCAAGACATTAAGTATTTTTAAAGAGGAGATTTATAGGTTTTTGATTAGTAAGGGTGTCAAAGGTTGGGGGAGAAGGCAGAATGGGGTTGAGAAAGAAAAACAGATCAGTTATGATTGAATGGTGGAGTTAACTTGATGGGCCGAATGGTCTATTACTGCTCCTATGCGTTATGGTCTTATAGACTTATTATGGTTCTAGCTGTATTGTAAGTCTGAACATCAGCATTACTAATTTAGTTCACTTTGTTTTATTTTAGCTGCAAAAAAAGAATGAAGTCACCGTGCTCCCAAGTTCTCTGGTGGAATGTCCGTCCGTCAGTTCAAAGTGTGCGGACATCACATCTGCCACATTTACAGCCATCCTATCTTGTTCCAATGCTGTTGTTCCACTACCTGTTGCTTGTGTTCCTACTTTACCCAACCGCCCCCAAAGTGCCCCCTTGCCCACTTTCTCTTACCTTAATGAAAACTCTGGTGCTCCATTTCAAACTCTTTCCTCTCAACTGGCCTATTTACCTGTTACCACATTAGCTACCCATTCCCCTGTCAATACCCATGCCAGCTCCCTCTCCTTATAAATGTCCTGCCTGAACCTTAACTGCCACTGCTCGGATCCACACAACTGGAACGAATATGACAAACGATTTTCCTTGTTACCTTCCCACTTCCCACTTGTTGCCTTCCCACCTCACTTCCCTTCACAACCCCTACTAGCAGCAGCCCTGTGGAAAGCAACAGATTATGTCACCTGGATGATTCTTGTGTCGTGATCAAACAGTGAGTACCTCCCAACAATAATAATATGTTAATTAATTAATGAAAATCAAGTTCAACGGAAAATTAAAACCAAAGAAAAAAATATTTTAACTTCTGACCATTTTTTTCAAGAATTGTCAGCTATTGTTTACAGGGATTGTCTTTTGCAGGCTTCAACACAATTGAGGAAGGCTTCAATGTGACATTTGGGCAAAATGATTCTCCCTCAACGTGGATCAAGAGGTTAGCAATTCACAAACGTCTGTGAGGACAGGAAGAGGCATAGAGGTAACATTCCACAAGTGTGACTTATTGGTGAGTTGCAGTTTCTAGTTAACCATATAACCATATAACAATTACAGCATGGAAACAGGCCATCTCGGCCCTACAAGTCCGTGCTGAACAACTTTTTTCCCTTAATCCCACCTGCCTGCACTCATACCATAACCCTCCATTCCCTTCTCATCCATATGCCTATCCAATTTATTTTTAAATGATACCAACGCCGCTGCCTTCACCACTTCCACAGGAAGCTCATTCCACACCGCTACCACTCTCTGCATAAAGAAGTTCCCCCTCATGTTACCCCTAAACTTCTGTCCCTTAATTCTGAGGTCATGTCCTCTTGTTTGAATCTTCCCTATTCTCAAAGGGAAAAACTGATCCACATCAATTCTGCCTATCCCTCTCATCATTTTAAAGACCTCTATCAAGTCTCCCCTTAACCTTCTGCGCTCCAGAGAATAAAGACCTAACTTATTCAACCTTTCTCTGTAACTCAGTTGTTGAAACCCAGCAACATTCTAGTAAATCTCCTCTGTACTCTCTCTATTTTGTTGACATCCTTCCTATAATTGGGCGACCAAAATTGTACACCATACTCCAGATTTGGTCTCACCAATGCGTTGTATAATTTTAACATTACATCCCAGCTTCTATACTCCATGCTCTGATTTATAAAGGCTAGCATACCAAAAGCTTTCTTTACCACCCTATCTATATGAGATTCCACCTTCAAGGAACTATGCACGGTTATTCCCAGATCCCTCTGTTCACCTACATTCTTCAATTCCCTACCATTTACCATGTATGACAATGATGACACATGACACATGACAATGATGACCCACTTCTTGGCTGAAGATTCATTAAACAATTTACTTGTCTCTTTTGATGTTGATTGCAAGAAATGATATTTTCCTTAACTGTTCAACTGTATTCTTCAATTCCCTACCATTTACCATGTACGTCCTATTTGTCCTGCCAAGGTGTAGCACCTCACATTTATCAGCTTTAAACTCCATCTGCCATCTTTCAGCCCATTCTTCCAAATGGCCTAAATCACTCTGTAGACTTTGGAAATCCTCTTCATTATCCACAACACCCCCTATCTTGGTATCATCTGCATACTTACTAATCCAATTTACCACACCTTCATCCAGATCATTGATGTACATGACAAACAACAAAGCACCCAACACCGATCCTTGAGGCACCCCACTAGTCGCCTGCCTCCAACCCGACAAACAACCATCCACCATTATACCCTCTGGCTTCTCCCATTCAGCCACTGATGAATCCATCTTGCTATTCCTGCATTTATACCCAATCATTGAACCTTCTTAACCAACCTTCCATGAGGAACCTTGTTAAAGGCCTTACTGAAGTCCATATAGACAACATCCACTGCTTTACCCTCATCAATTTCCCGAGTAACCTCTTTAAAAAATTCAAGATTAGTCAAACATGACCTTCCAGGCACAAATCCATATTGACTGTTCCTTATCAGACCCTGTTTATCTAGATGCTTATATATACTCTCCGACCAATCAGCGACGCCAACCTCACCTGCCCTCACCATGATGGCCGCCCGCCGGTCCGCCCCAGGCCAAGTCTCTCCATCGACCGCATGAAAATAGCGGCGGAGAATCGGCAGTTGGTGATGTCGCTGTGGACGGAGCTGAGGTAATTAATGTTGTAAATGAGCAGCAGCTGCAGTGGATTAAGCAAGATGTGTGGGGTCAACATGGTGGAGAAGTTGTAATTGTTATATGGTTATAAATGTGAGGTCAATGAGCACATAATCTACAGCATAGATCCTATTACAGAGCAACATGGCCTACTCTCGCGCAAACGCATAGTACGGTCATGGCAAGATGCATGGGTGATTATAGGACCCATTTTAGCAACCAGCCTCTGCCATCTTGCTTCCGGCCGAAGCTTGGATCTTTGCTTCGCCTCCGCTCCAGTATCTTCGCTTTGGTCTTTGACTTGGGCGGGGAGAGGGGTGCGCAGCCCGGGGAGGCCTGAGGCCTTGGCGGGGTGAGGGGGGTGCGCAGCCCGGGACATCGGGGCATAGGGGGGGGGGAGACATTGTAGTGTGGGGGAGGCCAGGGAGTGCCAGGGTGGGGGTGTTGAAGGGTGTGATGGGGCCTAGTGTGCGTGAAGTTGCGGGGAGGTTTACATTGTTTATTATCTAATGTCCTTTGCCTAGTCTGAAATAAAGTTCATCATTGGATATAAAAATCAGAAGAAATATAATTGTGTGTGTTATATGGTTATATACATTTATATCACATTCATGTATGTGTGTTTATAAACATTTTATTCTTTAACAATAATTAACAGAAGTATGAACTAACAGAATTATGAATCTAACCCTACATCACGCACAAAAACTGTTCCCCCGCAACGTTAATTACCCTGCGAGTCGGGTCGGGTAGGTTCCGGTTACTACAAAATCAACTCAAACACTGCTTGTGAGCTATTTAAAAATAAATGATTTAAAAAACATAAAAAAAGACAATTACCAGAGTCAAATTTTATACTTGACAAGAATTAACAGAAGAATGAACTGACAGAATTATGAATCTAACCCTATATCACACACACAAACTGTTCCCCGCAACACTTATTACACTGCGAGTCGGGTCGGGTCAAGTAGGCTCCGGTTACTAAAATGGGCGGGGGAAAATACCCAGAATCCCCTCCGTAGCGTACTACACGTCAGCCCATTTCATTTTGCAGGAGTAAGCTATCTTGCTCCGCAATAGGATCTTTGATATAAACGTGGATGGGGGGAAGGGGAGTGGGGGGGGGAAGAATTGGAGAGGGGGGTATTGGAGAGAAGAGAGAGAGAGCGAGGAAAGAGGGAGAGTTGGACAGAGAGGGGTTGCAGAGAAGGGGGCGGGAGTTCTCCCTTCTGCCTCACCACCACTGTTGGCCGCCCTTTGTGAGGTGATTGGAGACCAAAACCAGTTACCCTTTAGATCTCCCTCTCCCTACCTCCCTCCCCTTCCCCTTGCCTCCTTCTTTAGAGGGGGCGAGGATGAGGGAAGGAAGGGGGGGGAGGGCGTAGTGGAGAGAGGAGTGTGCCTTGCTTTGTGGAGAAGCGGGATGTGGGAACGCTGTACGCAGGTGGTGCCTCGCTCTCACACTGGGATCCCCCCATCACTGCGCAGTCTATCTGACTCCCTGCACCCCCCCCCCCCCCCCCCCTTCTTTAGACCCGACCCTGAAACGTTGGCTATTTCCTTCGCTCCAGAGATGCTGCCTCACAGCCGCTACTACTATGCAGGAGGTGGCACCAAAGCAATCGTCGATGTAGCAGAGGTAGGGGTCGGGGATGGGGCCCTGGTACGTATTGAACAAGGATTGTTTGACGTACCCGACAAAGAGGCAGGCGTAGCTGGGGCCCATGCGCGTGCCCATAGCTACGCCTTGTGTTTGGAGGAAATGGGAGGAGTCAAACAAGAAGTTATTGAGGGTAAGGACCGGCTCCGCTAGGCGGAGGAGAGTTTCAGTGGACGGGTATAGGTTGCTTCTCTGGTCGAGGAAGAACTGGAGGGCTTTGAGACCATCCTGGTGGGGGATGGAGGTGTAGAGTGACTGGACGTCCATGGTGAAGATGAGAGGATGGGGGCCTAGAGCATGGAATGAGCAGAGACGACGGGACAGGCAGCATCTCTAGAGACAAGGAATGGGTGACGTTTCGGGTAGACATTGAAGATGGGTCTCGACCCAGAAACGTTACCCATTACTTCCAGCATTTTGTTTCTATCTAAACAGCGCCTATCCATCCACGTGGCGTTGTGCCAGCAGGCTGGAGCGGGCAAAGGCCTTGCCGCAGATCGGGCAGGTGAAGGGACGCTGGCCAGTGTGGACTCGTGGGTGCTCCAGCAGGTGAGACCCTTGCCACACCCAGTGCACACAAAGGATCTGTCTCCTGTGTGTATCCGCAGGTTCTCCCGCAGCCCCCGTTCTAAGTTGTCACAGTGGGAGCAGTTGCTCGCCGGCGTGGGTCCGCCGGTGTTGTCGCAACCCCCGCAAGCTGTCAAACTCCTCACTGCAGTACGGGCAGTCGTAGGGCTGGCCACTGGTGTGCACGCGCTGGTGAGACAGGGCATGGGAGGCCATGGCAGAGCGCTCTTCACACACCGGGCTGGGGATGGGACGGGAGCCGGTGTGCAACCGCTGGTGGGACAGTAGCTTGGATGAGTGAGTGAAGCCCTTGCCGCACTGGGTGCAGGTGAAGAGGTGCTCGCCGGTGTGAATGCACTGGTGATCCAACAGGGTTCCGGAGCGGGTGAAGCGCTTGCCGCACTGGGTGCAGGTGAATGGGCGCTCCCCGGTGTGGGTGCGCTGGTGCACCAGCAGGTGACCAGACCGCATGAAGCCCTTGCCGCACTGGGTGCAGGTGAAGGGCCCGCTCCCTGGTGTGGGTGCGCTGGTGCTCCAGCAGGTGACTAGACCGGGTGAAGCCCTTGCCGCACTGGGTGCAGATGTAGGGGCGCTCCCCGGTGTGGGTGCGCTGGTGCACCAGCAGGCTGTTGGAGCGGGGTGAAGCGCTTGCCGCATTGGGTGCAGGTGTAGGGCCGCTCCCCAGTGTGGGTGCGCTGGTGCTTCAGCAGGTTGTTGGAGCAGGTGAAGCCCTTGCCGCATTGGGTGCAGGTGTAGGGCCGCTCCCCAGTGTGGGTGCGCTGGTGCTTCAGCAGGTTGTTGGAGCAGGTGAAGCCCTTGCCGCATTGGGTGCAGGTGTAGGGCCGCTCCCCTGTGTGGGTGCGCTGGTGCACCAGCAGGCTGTTGGAGCAGATGAAGCCCTTGCCGCATTGGGTGCAGGTGTAGGGCCGCTCCCCAGTGTGGGTGCGCTGGTGCTTCAGCAGGTTGTTGGAGCAGGTGAAGCCCTTGCCGCATTGGGTGCAGGTGTAGGGCCGCTCCCCAGTGTGGGTGCGCTGGTGCTTCAGCAGGTTGTTGGAGCAGGTGAAGCCCTTGCCGCATTGGGTGCAGGTGTAGGGCCGCTCCCCAGTGTGGGTGCGCTGGTGCTTCAGCAGGTGACTGGCTTGGGTGAAGCTCTTGCCGCACTGGGCACAGGCGTAGGGGCGCTCGCCGGTGTGGGTGCGCTGGTGGGACAGCAAGCTGCCGGAGAAGTTGAAGTTCTTGCCGCATTGGTCGCAGGTGTAGGGCCGCTCCGCGGTGTGGATGCGCTGGTGCTTCAGCAGGTGAGGGGACTGGATGAATCCCTTGCCGCACTGGGCGCATGTATAGGGCCGCTCCCCAGTGTGGGTGCGCTGGTGCACCATCAGGCTGTTGGAGCAGATGAAGCCCTTGCTGCATTGGGTGCAGGTGTAGGGGCGCTCCCCAGTGTGGGTGCGCTGGTGCTTCAGCAGGTGACTGGCTTGGGTGTAGCTCTTGCCGCACTGGGCACAGGCGTAGGGGCGCTCGCCGGTGTGGGTGCGCTGGTGGGACAGCAGGTGAGGGTACTGGATGAATCCCTTGCCACACTGGGCGCATGTATAGGGCCGCTCCCCAGTGTGGGTGCGCTGGTGCACTAGCAGGTGAGTGGAGAGGGTGAAGCCCTTGCCGCACTGCTCACAGCGGTAGGGGCGCTTGCTGGTGTGGAGGCGCCGATGGGACTGCAGGTCTTTGGACTGGGTAAAGCCTTTGCCGCAGTCGCTGCAGGTGTAGGGGCGCTCGCTGGCGTGCAGGCTCCCGTGCCTCTTCAGGCGATTGGACGACTTGAAGCCTTTGCCGCAGTCGGAGCAGGTGAAGGGCCGCTCACTGCTGTGCACCAGCAGGTGATTCCGTAACCACGACAAGTGGACAAAGCTCATGTCGCAGGTGGGGCAGCCATAGGGCTTCTCGCCCGTGTGCACCTGCCGGTCCATCTTCAGGTGATTCGCCGTCTTGAAGCTCGTGTCGCAGTTGGGGCAGGTGAAGGGCCTCTCGCTGGCGTGCACGCGGTTGTGCCCCTGCAGGTACTTGTAGTGAGATTAGCTCTTGCCGCATTCCGTGCAGTTGAAGGGACGTTCTCCCGTGTGCACCCGCCGGTGGGCCTCCAGCTCGCTCAAGAACCGCCAGGCCTTGCCACACACGTCACACTCATAACGCTTCTCCTTGTTGGTCCTCAATCGAAGCTCAGCTCGCACACCAGGCAGATAGGGGGCTCACCGACACCCTGGCCACCCTCACGTCCCCGTCTCTCCGTCCACAGCAACGGCTCCTAAACCCTGCATGAGGGGAACAGAGGGTCAACAATCTGGCAAACAGGACATTACTTGCACATATTGGGTGTGTTTATGGCGGAGGAAACCGTTATAAAGAAACATAGAAAATAGGTGCAGGAGTAGGCCATTCGGCCCTTCGAGCATGCAACGCCATTCAATATGATCATGGCTGATCATTTAACTCCGTATCCTGTACCTCCCTTCTCTCCATACCCCGTGATCCCTTTAGCCACAAGGGCCACATCTAATTCCCTCTTAAATATAGCCAATGACCTGGCCTCGACTACCCTCTGTGGCAGAGAATTCCAGAGATTCACCACAAATGTTTTTTCTCGTCGCGGTCCTAAAAGACTTCCCCCTTATCCTTAAACTGTGTCCCCTTGTTCTGACTTCCCCAACATCGGGAACAATCTTCCTGCATCTAGCCTGTCCAACCCCTTAAGAATTTTGTATGTTTCTATAAGACCCTTCCTCAATCTTCTGAATTCTAGCGAGTACAAGCCGAGTCTATGCAGTCTTTCATCATATGAAAGTCCTGCCATCCCAGCAATCAGTCTGGTGAACGTTCTCTGTACTCCCTCTATGGCAAGAATGTCATTCCTCAGATTAGGAGACCAAAACTGTACGCAATACTCCTGGTGTGATCTCACCAAGGCCCTGTACAACTGCAGTAGAACCTCCCTGCTCCTACACTCAAATCCTTTTGCAATGAATGCTAACATATCATTCGCTTTCTTCACTGCCTGCTGCACTTGCATGCCTACTTTCAATGACTGGTGCACCATGACCCCCAGGTCTCGTTGCATCTCTCGTTTTCCTAAATGGCCACCATTCAGATAATAATCTACTTTCCTGTTCTTGCCATCAAAGTGAATAATCTCACCTTTATCCACATTATACTGCATCTGCCATGCATTTGCCCACTCATCCAACCTATCCAAGGCTCCTTGCAGCCTCCTAGCATCCTCCTCACAGCCAACACTGCCCCCCAGCTTTGTGTCATCCGCAAACTTGGAGATGTTGCATTCAATTCCCTCATCCAAATCATGAATCTATAATACTAAAAGTCTGTTCTTGACCGGTTTTGGCCATCTGTGCTGCGAATTCCGAGAGAACGCCGCCACCTACGGCCGTCATTTTTGGTCACCTCGCTCAGAGCCCCCCTCCGCCGCATGTGTGCCGAGCATTTTTCCCGTCGATGAAAAATGACAGAGATATTAATGTTTTTACAAAATTCCCCATTCTCTCTGCTGCCCCCGCTGGAGGCAGGGAGGAGGGACTATAAAACCAGGAAGTGGTGTGCCTCAATCAGTCTCTGCAAACGGTGTGCCTCAATCAGTCTCTGCAAGTGGTGTGCCTCAATCAGTCTCTGCAAGTGGTGTGCCTCAATCAGAGCTCTGAATAACACTGAACAAATGTCTCCACAGCTGTGAGTACCCATAATATGGTTTGAAAATGAAAATATGATTAGTTTGAGGAAAAAAGCACTGCCTGCAAATGGTTGTTTGGGTTGAAGTGTGTACAGCTGCAGCTCCTGGCAGACCGCATTGAACGATTGGAACTGCGGCTGGATTCATACTGGAGCATCCATGATGCTGAGAAAGTCGTGGATAGCACGTACAGCGAGTTGGTCACACCGCAGGTAAAAGGTAAGCGGATAGAAAGGGAACGGGTGGCCAATAGCCAGCAAAGCAGTAGGCAGGTAGTGCAGGAGTGCCCTGCGGTTATCTCCCTCCTAAACAGGTATACCATTTTGGATACTGTTGAGGGAGATGGTTCATCAGGGGAATGCAGCAGCAGCCAAGTTCATGGCACCATGGGTGGCTCTGCGGCACATGAGGGGGGGAAAAAGAGTGGAAGGGCAATAGTAATAGGGGATTCAATTGTCAGGGGAATAGATAGGCGTTTCTGCGGTCGCAAACTAGACTCCAGGATGGTATGTTGCCTGGTACACAAAAATGCTGGAGAAACTCAGCGGGTGCAGCAGCATCTATGGAGCAAAGGAAATAGGCGATGTTTCGGGCCAAAACCCTTCTTGAGACTGATGGGGGGTGGGGGGGAGAAGGAAGGAAAAAGGGAGGAGGGGCCCGAGGGCGGGGTGGATGGGAGGAGACAGCTCGAGGGTTAAGGACGGGGAGGAGACAGCAAGGGCTAGCAAAATTGGGAGAATTCAACATTCATGCCATCCGGACGCAAGCAACCCAGGCGGAATGTGAGGTGCTGTTCCTCCAATTTCCGGTGTTGCTCACTCTGGCAATGGAGGAGACCCAGGACAGAGAGGTCGGATTGGGAATGGGAGGGGGAGTTGAAGTACTGAGCCACCGGGAGTTCAGGTAGGTTATTGCGGACTGAGCGGAGGTGTTCGGCGAAACGATCGCCCAACCTCCGCTTAGTCTCCCCGATGTAAATCAGCTGACATCTAGAGCAGCGGATGCAGTAGATGAGGATGGAGGAGATACAGGTGCACCTTTGTCGCACCTGGAACGACTGCTTGGGTCCTTGAATGGAGTCGAGAGGGGAGACAGGTGTTGCATTTCTTGCAGTTGCAACGGAAAGTGCCCGGGGAGGGGGTGGTACGGGAGGGAAGTGAAGAATTGACAAGGGAGTTACGAAGGGAGCGGTCTTTGCAGAAGGCAGACATAGGGGGAGATGGGAAGATGTGGCGAGTGGTGGGGTCACGTTAGAGGTGGCGGAAATGGCGGAGGATTATGTGTTGTATTTGCCGGCTGGTGGGGTGAAAGGCGAGGACTAGGGGGACTCTACCCTTTGTTGCGAGTGCGGGGATGGGGAGAGAGAGCAGTGTTGCAGGGTATGAATGAGACCCTGGTGCGAGCCTCATCTATGGTGGTGGAGGGGAATCCCCGTTCCCTGAAGAACGAGGACATTTCCAATGCCCTGGTGTGGAACGTCTCATCCTAGGAACAGATGCAGCGTAGGCGGAGGAATTGGGAGTAGGGGATGGAGTCTTTACAGGGGGCAGGGTGGGAAGACATGTAGTCCAGGTATGTTGGAGGTATGTTGGTATGAGGTATGTTGCCTCCCTGGTGCAAGGGTCAGGGATGTCATTGAACGGCTGCAGAACATTCTGGAGGAGGAGGGTGAACAGCCAGTTGTCGTGGTGCATATTGGCACCAACGATATAGGTAAAAAAAGGGACGAGGTCCTACAAGATGAATTTAGGGAGCCAGGAGATGAACTTAAAAGTAGGACCTCAAAGGTAATAATCTCTGGATTACTACCAGTACCACGGGCCAGTCAGAGTAGAAATAGGAGGATATTGCAGATGAATACGTGGCTTGAAAAATGGTGCAAGGGAGAGGGATTCAAATTTTTAGGGCATTGGAACCAGTTCTGGAGGAGGTGGGACCAGTACAAACAGGACGGTCTGCACCTGGGCTGGAATGGAACCAATGTCCTTGGGGGAGTGTTTGCTAGTGCTGTCGGGGAGGATTTAAACTAATGTGGCAGGGGGATGGGTACAGGAGCAGAGAGGCAAGGGGGTGTAAAATGAGGGTAGAAGCAATAGGTAGCAAGGTGAAAAGTAAAAGTGGCAGGCAGGCAGACAAAACCAGGGCAAAAATCAAAAAGGGCCACTTTTCAACATAATTGTATAAGGGATAACAGTGTTGTAAAAACAAGCCTGAAGGCTTTGTGTCTCAATGCAAGGAGCATTCGTAATAAGGTGGATGATTTGAACGTGCAGATAGCCATTAATGATTATGATATAGGGTACACAAAAATGCTGGAGAAACTCAGCGGGTGCAGCAGCATCTATGGAGCGAAGGAAATAGGCGACGTTTCGGGCCGAAACACTTCTTCAGATATAGTTGGGATCACGGAGACATGGCTCCAGGGTGACCAAGGCTGGGAGCTGAACATCCAGGGATATTCAATATTCAGGAGGGATAGACAGAAAGGAAAAGGAGGTGGGGTAGAATTGCTGGTTAGAGAGGGGATTAACGCAATGGAAAGGAAGGACATTAGTTTGGAGGATGTGGAATCGGTATGGGGAGAGCAGCGAAACACTAAGGGGCAGAAAACGCTGGTGGGTGTTGTGTACAGGCCACCAAACAGTAGTAGTGAAGTTGGAGATGGTATCAAACAGGAAATTAGAAATGCGTGCGACAAAGGCAAAACAGTTATAATGAGTGACTTCAATCTACATATAGATTGGGTGAATTAAATTGGCAGGGGTGCTGAGGAAGAGGATTTCTTGGAATGTATGCGGGATAGTTATCTAAATCAACATGTTGAGGAACCAACGAGAGAGCAGGCTATTTTAGACTGGGTATTGAGTAATGAGGAAGGGTTAGTTAGCAGTCTTGTTGTACGTGCCCCCTTGGGCAAGAGTGACCATAATATGGTTGAGTTCTTCATTAGGATGGAGAGTGACATTGTTAATTCAGAAACAATGGTTCTGAACTTAAAGAAAGGTAACTTTGAGAGTATGAGACATGAATTGGCCAAGATTGACTGGCAATTAATTCTAAAAGGGTTGACGGTGGATATGCAATGGAAGACATTTAAAGACTGCATGGATGAACTACAAAAATTGTTCATCCCGGTTTGGCAAAATAATAAATCAGGGAAGGTAGTGCATCCGTGGATAACAAGAGAAATCAGGGATAGTATCAAAGTGAAGGAGTATGCGTACAAATATTTAAGAGGGAGTTAGATGTGGCTATATTTAAGAGGGAGTTAGATGTGGCCCTTGTGGCTAAGGGGATCAGGGGGTATGGAGAGAAGGCAGGTACGGGATACTGAGTTGGATGATCAGCCATGATCATATTGAATGGCGGTGCAGGTTCGAAGGGCCGAATGGCCTACTCCTCCACCTAATTTCTATGTTTCTATGTTTCTAAATTAGAAAAAGCAGCATACCAGAGGGCTGGGAGAAATTCAGAGACCAGCAGAGGAGGACAAAGGGCTTAATTAGGAAAGGAAAAATAGATTATGAAAGAAAACTGGCAGGGAACATAAAAACTGACTGCAAAAGTTTTTATAGATATGTGAAAAGAAATGTGAAAAGAAAGAGAGTAGTTAAAACAAATGTAGGTCCCTTGCAGTCAGAAACAGGTGAGTTGATCATGGGGAACAAGGATATGGCGGACCAATTGAATAACTACTTTGGTTTCGTCTTTACTAAGGAAGACATAAATAATCTGCTGGAAATAGCAGGGGACCACGGGTCAAAGGAGTTGGAGGAATTGAGTGACATCCAGGTTAGTCGGGAAGTGGTGTTGGGTAAATTGAATGGATTAAAGGCCGATAAATCCCCAGGGCCAGATAGGCTGCATCCCAGAGTACTTAAGGAAATAGTGGATGCTTTAGAAATAATCTTTCAAAACTCTTTTGATTCTGGAGTGGTTCCTGAGGATTGGCGGGTAGCAAACCGGGAATTACAGACCAGTTAGTCTAACATCGGTAGTGGGGAAACTGCTAGTCAGTTATTAAAGATGGGATAGCAGCACATTTGGAAAGTGGTGAAATCATTGGAAATCATCGAGGATGTAACTAGTAGCGTGGATAGTGGAGAACCAGTGGATGTGGTGTATCTGGACTTCCAGAAGGCTTTCGACAAGGTCCCACATATGAGATTAGTATACAAACTTAAAGCACACGGCATTGGGGGTTCAGTATTGATGTGCATAGAGAACTGGCTGGCAAACAGGAAGCAAAGAGTAAGAGTAAACGGGTCCTTTTCACAATGGCGAGCAGTGACAAGTGGGGTACCGCAAGGCTCAGTGCTGGGACCCCAGCTATTTACAATATATATTAATAATCTGGATGAGGGAATTGAAGGCAATATCTCCACGTTTGCGGCTGACACTAAGCTGGGGGGCAGTGTTAGCTGTGAGGAGGATGCTAGGAGACTGCAAGGTGACTTGGATAGGTTGGGTG
Source organism: Leucoraja ocellata (assembly GCA_036785375.1). Taxonomy (NCBI): domain Eukaryota; kingdom Metazoa; phylum Chordata; class Chondrichthyes; order Rajiformes; family Rajidae; genus Leucoraja; species Leucoraja ocellata. Next base: position 484,529 of record JAWMAR010000760.1, read on the forward strand.
AGAAGGCAAATGTTTGGCAGATGCAGTATAATGTGGATAAATGTGAGGTTATCCATTTTGGTGGCAAAAACAGGAAAGCAGACTATTATCGAAATGGTGGCCGATTAGGAAATGGGGAGATGCAGCGAGACCTGGGTGTCATGGTACACCAGTCATTGAAAGTAGGCATGCAGGTGCAGCAGGCAGTGAAGAAAGCGAATGGTATGTTAGCTTTCATAGCAAAAGGATTTGAGTATAGGAGCAGGGAGGTTCTACTGCAGTTGTACAGGGTCTTGGTGAGACCACACCTGGAGTATTGCGTACAGTTTTGGTCTCCAAATCTGAGGAAGTACATGATTGCCAGAGAGGGAGTGCAGAGAAGGTTCACCAGACTGATTCCTGGGATGTCAGGACTGTCTTATGAAGAAAGACTGGATAGACTTGGTTGATACTCTCTAGAATTTAGGAGATTGAGAGGGGATCTTATAGAAACTTACAAAATTCTTAAGGAGTTGGACAGGCTAGATGCAGGAAGATTGTTCCCGATGTTGGGGAAGTCCAGGACAAGGGGTCACAGCTTAAGGATAAGGGGGAAATCGTTTAAAACCGAGATGAGAAAATATTTTTTCACACAGAGAGTGGTGAATCTCTGGAACTCTCTGCCACAGAGGGTAGTTGAGGCCAGTTCATTGGCTATATTTAAGAGGGTTAGATGTGGCCTTTGTGGCTAAGGGGAGCAGAGGGTATGGAGAGAAGGCAGGTACGGGATACTGAGTTGGATGATCGGCCATGATCATATTGAATGGCGGTGCAGGCTCGAAGGGGCGAATGGCCTACTCCTGCACCTGATTTCTATGTTTCTAAGTAAAAAGGCACCCTCTCCTCTCCCTTCTCTCCCCTCTTTTTCTCCCTCTCCTCCCCTCCGTCTCTCCCCTCCACACCCCTACCCCCTTCCCTCCACACCTCTCCCCCTCCCCTCACCCCCCTCTCAGCACACCCTCTCTCTCCCCGCCATCCCCTCCCCCACCCTGCCTCCCCTAAACCCTCTCCTCTCCACACCCCCTACCCTCTTCCCTCCACCCCCCTCCCTGCTCCTCACCTCACCCCCCTCTCAGCACCCTCTCTCTGCCCCTCACTCTCACCCTCTCTCTCCTCCCCCTCCCCACCTTTCCCCCCTCACCCACCCTCCCTCTTCTCCTCCTCTCCGCCCCCCTATCCCTCTTGCCCCTCTCTATGTCTCTGTCTCTCTCTGTCTCTGCCCATTCTCTCTCTGCCCTCACTCTCTAACCCCGCCCCACCCCCCCCCCCTCCCTCTAGATGTGACTGCAAGTTGGGGGCTATGCGTCAGTAGATAGGGTGGTTATGGGGTAAAAGGAGCAAATTAATAATATTAATATAATATCAAGGGGGGTAATTAGCGCGAGTGCGGGGTGGGGGTCGGAATAGTTAGTGTGTGTGATGCTGCATGCCGCCTCCTCCCCCACAACCGCTAGTTGGGGGAACAGACCCAACGGGTCTGCACTTGGTCTAGTATATATTGTAAATAGCTGGGGTCCCAGCACTGAGCCTTGCGGTACCCCACTAGTCACTGCCTGCCATTCTGAAAAAGGACCCATTTACTCCTATTCTTTGCTTCCTGTCTGCCAGCCAGTTCTCTTTGCACATCAATACTGAACCCCCAATACTATGTGCTTTAAGTTAGTATCCTAATCTCTTATGTGGGACCTTGTCAAAATCCTTCTGAAAGTCCACATCCACTGGTTCTCCCTTATCTCCCCTACTAGTTACATCTTCAAAAAAAATTCTATAAGATTCGTCAGACATGATTTACCTTTCATAAATTCATGCTGACTTTGTCCAATGATTTCACCACTTTCCAAATGTGCTGCTATCCCATCTTTAATAACTGACTCTAGCATTTCCCCCATACCGATGTTAGACTTACTGGTCTGTAATTCCCTGTTTTCTCTCACCCTCCCTTTTTAAAAGTGAGGTTACATTAACTACCCTCCAATCCTCAGGAACTACTCCAAAATCTAAAGAGTTTTGAAAAATTATCACTAATGCATCCACTATTTCTGGGGATACTTCCTTAAGTACTCTGAGATGCACTATTTATCACTAATACAATTCTGTGCGGCACAGTGGCGCAGCGGGACTGCTGCTGCCTCACCGCCAGATATCCGGGCTCCATCCTGACTACGGGTGCTGTCTGTGTGGCTTTTGTACATTCTCCCCTTGACCTGTGTTGATTTTTACTCCGGCTGCTCCGGTTTTGTAGTGCTGGTGTATGAGGTGATCGCTGGTCAGCGTGGACTCCGCGGGCCGAAAGACCTGTTTCCACGCTGCATCTCTAAACTAAAGAAGGGTCTCGACCCAAAATGTCACCCATTCATTCTCTCCATTTTGTGTCTATCTTCTCCACAGATGCTGCCTGACCCACTGAATTACTCCAGCACTTTGTGTCTATCTTCTCCACAGATGCTGCCTGACCCGCTGAATTACTCCAGCACTTTGTGTCTATCTTCTCCACAGATGCTGCCTGACCCGCTGAATTACTCCAGCACTGTATCATAGATTCATAGTGATACAGCGTTGGAAAGAGGCCCTTTGGCCCAACTCGTACATGCACTCCTAGATCCCACGGCTCCATACATTCCCCCAGCGCCCCGCCATTCAGTGAAGATCCTGCCCTGGTTTGACTTCCTAAACTGCAACACCCTCCCCACCCCCAAACAATGTGACCTCCTCCCTTTGGCTCCCTGCCCCTTACCCCTGCTGCCATATCCTGCTCCCTCCCCCCCTCCTCCCCACCACCAAACTATGTGAACACACCTCCACCTGGCTCCCTACCTTTCATGGATCATTTGACCAATCTCTCTCCCCCCAGTTCCCTGCCCCCCATTCATCCCCCTCAGCACCAAATCCCTCCCCCTCCCTTCGATCCCTGCTTTCCCCGCTACTCACTTCATTCCCTTTCCACCTCCAGCCTCTCACCCCTCTTCAACCAGCCCCCTCCCTTCACTCTTTCTCTCTCTTCTCCACCCCTCCCCCTCTCTTCCTCTCTCTCTGTGCCTCTGACTGTCTCTCTTTCTGTCTCCCTCTCTCACTATCTGACTCTCTCTCTTTGCCCATCCCTCTGTCTGTCTGTCTGTCTGTCTGTCTGTCTCTCTCTCTCTCTCTGTCTGTCTCTCCCTCTCGATATCTCTCTCTGTCTATCTCTGGCTGTCTCTCTCCCTCTCTGCCTCTTTCTCCGTCTGTCCCTCTCTCTCTGTCTCTTTCTCTCTGTCTGTCTGTCTCTCTGTCTACTGTCTCTCTCTGCCCATCTCGCTGTCTTTCTCTCTCTGTCTGTCTGTCTCTGTGTGTCTCTCTCAGTCCGGACCGTTCCTGCTCCCCTCATCCCCGACACTACCCATTCATTCTCTCCACAGATGTTGCCTGACCCGCTGAATTACTCCAGCATGTTGTGTCTTCTCCACAGATGCTGCCTGACTCACTGCCTTGAATCCTCCCCCCTCCCTTTGCTCTCTGCTTCCCCGCTACTCACTTCACCCCCTTTCCACCTCCAGCCTCTCACCCCTCTCCTCCTAGCCCCCATCCCTCCACTCCACACTCCCTCTCTCTCCACCCCTCCCCACTCTCACACACACTCTCTCTCTGACTCGCTCTCTCTCGGACTGTGTGTCTCTCTCTGCCTCTCATTGTCTCTCTCTGTCTCACTCTGTATATCTGTCTCTCTCTGTCTCACTGTCCTTCTCTCTCTCTTCCTGTCTGTCTGTCTCTTTCTCCCTCCCTGTCTCTCTCTATTTGTGTATCTCTCTCACTGTCTCTTGCCCTCTGTGTCTGTCTCTTTCTCTCTCTCTGTATCTCACTGTCCCTCTCTCCCCTCTGTGTCTCTCTCTTTCTCTCTCTCTCTCTCTCTCTCTCTCTACCTCTCTCTCCCTCTGTCTGTCTATCTCTGAGTATCTGTTTGTCTCTCTGACTCTCTCTCTCTCTCTCTGTCTCCCACTCTCTCTCTTTCTCACTGACTCGCTCTCTCTGTCTGTCTGTCCCACTCGCTCTCATTGTCCCCCTCTCTCTCTCTCTCTCTCTCTCTCTCTCTCTCTCTGTCTCTGTATCTCTCTGGATGAGGGAATTGAATGCAACATCTCCAGGTTTGCGGATGACACGAAGCTGGGGGGCAGTGTTAGCTGTGAGGAGGATGCTAGGAGGCTGCAAGGTGACTTGGATAGGCTGGGTGAGTGGGCAAATGCATGTACCTCTCTGTGTGTCTATTTCTCTCTATCTCGCCCTCTCTGTCTCTCTCTCCGTCTCTCTCTCTCCGTCTCTCTCTCTGTCTCTCTATAACCATATAACAAGTACAGCACGGAAACAGGCCATCTCAACCCTTCTAGTCCGTGCCGAACACATAATCTCCCCTAGTCCCATATACCTGCGCTCAGACCATAACCCTCCATTCCCTTCCCATCAGTATAACTATCCAATTTATTTTTAAATGATAAAAACAAACCTGCCTCCACCACCTTCACTGGAAGCTCATTCCACACAGCTACCACTCTCTGAGTAAAGAAGTTCCCCCTCATGTTACCCCTAAACTTCAGTCCCTTAACTCTCATGTCATGTCCCCTTGTTTGAATCTTCCCTACTCTCAGTGGGAAAAGCTTTTCCACGTGTTATACTCTCTGAGTATCTGTGTCTGTCTCTCTGTCTGTCACTCTCTGTCTCTGTCACTCTCACTCTGTCTCTTGCTCTCTCTCCTTCTGTATGTCTCGCCCTCTCTCTCCTCCCCTCTCTCACCCTGTATCTGTCTCTCTCTCTCACTGTTCGCACTCTCTCTCTCTCTCTGTATCTCCCACTGTCCCTCTCTCTGTATCTGTCTATGTACCTCTCTCCCTCTCTCTTTCTGTCTGTCTCCCTCTGTCTCTCCCTCTCTCTGTATCTCTCGGTCCCTGCGTTTGCCTCTCTCTCCGTCACTGTCTCTGTATCTGTCACTCTGTCTCTGTATCTCTCTATCTCTCACTGTCCCCCCCCCCCTCTCTCCCTCTGTGTCACTCTTATTCTTTCTCTCTCTCCCACTGTGTGTTATTCTCTTTCTTTCTTTCTCTCTGTTTCCATCTGTCTCACTGACTCTCTCTCTCTCTCTCTGTCGCTCTTTCTGTTGCTATATTTAAGAGGGAGTTAGATGTGGCCCTTGTGGCTAAAGGGATCAGGGGTATGGAGAGAAGGCAGGTACGGGATACCGAGTTGGATGATCAGCCATGATCATATTGAATGGCGGTGCAGGCTCGAAGGGCCGAATGGCCTACTCCTGCTCCTATTTTCTATGTTTTTCTGCCTCTCTCTGTGTTCCCCACCCCTCTCTCTCTCTGTCTCTCGGTCTCTCACTATCTCTCTCACTGAGTATCTCTGTCTGTCTCTCTATCTCTATATCTCTCTCCCACTGTCTCTCCCTCGCGCTCTCTCTCTTTCTCCCCCCCTCTCTCTCTTTCTCGGTCTCTCTCACTGGCTCTCTCTCTCTCTCTGTCTTTCTATCTGTCTCTCTCACTGTCCCACTCTCTGTCTCTCTCCAACCCTGTCTCTCTCCGAGTCCGTCTGTCTCCCCCTCTGCCTCCCTCACATTCTCTCTGTCTGACTCTCTCTCCGAGTGTCTGTCTCTCCCTCTGCCTACCTCACATTCTCTCTCTGTCTGTGTCTCTCTCTCCGAGTGTCTCTGTCTTTCTCTCGCCCTCTATCTCTTGCTGCCTCTCTCTACCACTCTCTGTCTCTCTCTCCGTCTCTGGTCACTCTGTG
>JAWMAR010000760.1:495297-512280 GCA_036785375.1 Leucoraja ocellata
CCCCTTCTCCCTCTCCCCCTTGTCCCTGTCCCCTTCTCCCTCCCCCCTTCTCCCTGTCCCCCCCTTTCCCCTTCTCCCTCCCCCTTCTCCCTCTCCCCCCTTCTCCCTCTCTTCTCTCGATCTCTCTCTCCCCTCCTCTCGATCTCTCGCTCCCCTCTCTTCTCTCGATCTCTCTCTCTCTCTCTCTCTCTCTCTCTCTCTCTCCCCCTCTCTTCGCGATCTCCCTCCCTTCCCTCTCTCCCTCCCTTCCATCTCTCCCTCCCTTACCTCTTCGTGAGAGTTGGCAGCTCTGCTATGCCTTGGGTCCAAAAGAGGATAGATAGAAAATACTTAATGGTCTTTGTAAGAAGATTTTAATAAGCTCTTCTACATTTAAGGTAAATTGACATATTAGAGCCAAAACGCATTTTCAATATACAGGTCTCTCCACACAACTGAAAACAATTGCATTTAAGTGATATATCATCCATTGTTCAGGCAAGTAGCACTAGGTTACAATAAACTTCTTACATATTCCAGGAATTCATCTCATAAAAATGGGAGAGGCTTAAATGCATTGTAAAATCATAAATCCATGTTGACTTGGACTAATCCTTTTACTGCTATCCAAATGCCCCATTATTACATCTTTAATAATTGACTCCAGCATCTTTCACACCACCAAAGTCAGGCTAACTGGTCTGTAATTCCCCGTTTTCTCTCTCGCTCCTTTCTTGAAAAGTGGGATAGCATTAGCTATCCTCCAATCCACAGGAACTGATCGTAAATCTATTGATCGTTGGAAAATAATAGAAACATAGAAATTAGGTGCAGGAGTAGGCCATTCGGCCCTTCGAGCCTGCAACGCCATTCAATATGATCATGGCTGATCATCCAACTCAGTATCCCGTACCTGCCTTCTCTCCATACCCTCTGATCCCCTTAGCCACAAGGGCCACATCTAACTCCCTCTTAAATATAGCCAATGAACTGGCCTCGACTACCCTCTGCGGCAGAGAGTTCCAGAGATTCACCACTCTCTATGTGAAAAAGGTTCTTCTCATCTCGGTTTTAAAGGATTTCCCCCTTATCCTTAAGCTGTGACCCCTTGTCCTGGACTTCCCCAACATCGGGAGCAATCTTCCTGCATCTAGCCTGTCCAACCCCTTAAGAATTTTGTAAGTTTCTATAAGATCCCCTCTCAATCTCCTAAATTCTAGAGAGTATAAACCAAGTCTATCCAGTCTTTCTTCATAAGACAGTCCTGACATCCCAGGAATCAGTCTGGTGAACCTTCTCTGCACTCCCTCTATGGCAATAATGTCCTTCCTCAGATTTGGAGACCAAAACTGTACGCAATACTCCAGGTGTGGTCTCACCAAGACCCTGTACAACTGCAGTAGAACCTCCCTGCTCCTATACTCAAATCCTTTCGCTATGAAAGCTAACATACCATTCGCTTTCTTCACTGCCTGCTGCACCTGCATGCCTACTTTCAATGCCTGGTGTACCATGACACCCAGGTCTCGCTGCATCTCCCCTTTTCCTAGTCGGCCGCCATTTAGATAATAGTCTGCTTTCCTGTTTTTGCCACCAAAATGGATAACCTCACATTTATCCACATTATACTGCATCTGCCAAACATTAGCCCACTCACCCAGCCTATCCAAATCTGACGCTGGGGGGGCGGGGCTGACGCTGTGTGGCGGGATTGACGCTGGGGGGTGGCGGGGATGACGCTGGGGGGGGCCGGGGGGCGGGGCTGACGCTGGGGGGGGGGGGGGGCGGGGGCGGGGCTGACGCTGGGGGGGGCGGGGCTGACGCTGGGGGGGAAAGCTCCGGACTCACTCACTCACTAACCAACGCTGGTCCTTTCCCTTCCTCTCTACACTCATCTCTCAAACACCAGTCCCTCAGGGAGGTTGCACGACCCGTCACCCGTACTGTTGCCACGCAGCGCCAACTGGAATAGACGCGGTGAACTGCAGGTAAGCATTTGCTATGTAGGAATGTTACAACATTTTGAGATTTTGAACATCAAGCCTGTAATTTATCCCATCAAATAAAACATCAAAAGAAGTTTAATTTGACACCTAATTCACTTTCATATCTTCAGTATTAACAAGGTTATGGCCATTATCATACTCGGAAATTAGCATCTTGTTTTCTATTGCTTTTCCATTTAGGCTGTGGGCCGAGCATCAAAAATGTGTCTTGAAATCCATTTCCGTGACCCACATCTCGGAACTACATGAGATTTTCCACAGATTTAGATAAAATACAATTGAGAAGGAAGTTCTAACTCGTCAGTGCCAAAAGTTGCACATTAATTAATTAAACTAATTAGAAAATGAGATCGGGAAAGTCAGTGCCATCTAGTGGCCAATATCCATATTACAGCAAAGGAAAATGAATTAGACTGCTGCAGAGGTCCCAGGTTTAAAAGGGCTCATGAACCTGCCTAGTTAAAGGGTCAGGACAGATCCTCTGGGCTCCCCTGTTTACTGAACCCCACTGACTGCCAGTGTGCAGAGTGGGGGTCATGGCCATATTGGGACTGGGGCAGTGCCAGGCTGGGGGACAGACCTGCAAGAGTAAAGTCTTATTTCTGATGTAAATGTCACATCCTGACCAAGAATCGAATGCTTACTTGATGAGTATTCATTTTAAGCTACAATGAGTCTATATTTATGTTAGATACCCCTCATGGTGCCTTTGCAAATGAGGGCTATTAGCTTTAACCTAAACAAACCCTAAAAGTGTTGTATTGTTTGAGTATCTGTAGTTTGTGCGTGTGTCTGTGTATACCTGTCAAACGTGTATGTAGATGTGTGGATGTATGTGTAGATGGATGGATGTGTGCATGTATGTGTGGATGTGTCAGATTCAGATTCAAATTTTATTGTCATTGTGCAGTGTACAGTAAAGAGACAACAAAATGCAATTAGCATCTCACCCGAACAAAGAGCGAACATAGAATAATTCAACAGTAAAATATATTTATGTACATACAGTAGCAATAGTGCAATTTTTCTGGGGGAAGGTGTGTCCGGTGGGGTGGGGTGACTGGCAATCACCAAGGTGCAGAGTTAAGTTATGTAATAGCTGCAGGGAAGAAGCTGTTCCTGAACCTGCTAGTCCGGCAACGGAGAGAGCTGAGCGCCTCCCGGATGGGAGGAGGGTAAACATTCTGTGGCTGGGGTGAGAGCAGTCCTTGACGATGCTGCGCGCCCTTCGCAGACATCGCTTGCTCTGGACAGACTCAATGGAGGGGAGTGAGGAACCGGTGGAGGCGTGTGGATGTATATGTCTGGATGGATGTGTGCATGTATGTCTGCATGCGGATGGATGTGTGTGTGTGTGGATGCGTGGATGTATGTGTGCATGTATGTGTGTGTGTGCGTGCATGGAAGTGTGCGGATGGATGGATGTGTGTGTGTGTGTGTGTGGATGTGTGTATGTATGTATGGATAGATGGGTGGACTGTTGCACTGTCATTCACCAGCACGCCATTATCATAAGTAATTCACTCATTGTTTAAATAATTAAACCAAATAAACAGTGAAACGATCGACATTAAAATAACACTTTATTAAAACATTAAAAATGACCTGAAATTAAAGCATATCATTTGCTAGTTACCTAAATGTAGCTAATTCCTGAAGATGGCAGCGCGGCTTTGGGCTCCCAAGTCCGAGTCATTTCGGAGCAGCCCGGTACCGAACGCGGCTGTGAAAATAAGGTATTTAAAAACCTCAGAACCTTGAGAACCCCTAGAAACCCCAGTACCCCCAGAAACCATAGGAAGAAACTCACCTCCAGGATGAGGAAATCCAGGACCCACATCGCAATCCCGATGGGACGCACATGGAGCCGCACGTAACTGTTCAATATTGGACGTGGCTGCGAGAAACTGGCGTGTGAGTACTACAGTACCCTCACCAAAATCCCGATGGAGCTGGGCAGAACAGCCCCCTGGATCACTACTGCGGAGGGTAGGAGACGGAGCAAGCGCCGGGAGCGAAAGCAGAAACGTGGAAAGCGAGCGGGGGTTCAGGACGGGCTACGGAGGGCTCCACAAAGACCATCGCTCCCAAGCGTCTTTCTCGCGAATGTCCGGTCACTCAACAACAAGCTGGATGAGGTGAGGCTCTGGATCAACACCCAGCGATCCCTGAAAGACTGCTGTGTGCTGATCTTCAGCGCGCTGGTTCCCGATGGGGCTGTGGACCTAACCAACTGCATCGTGCTGATAGAACAAAGGACTCCGGTAAGAGCAAGGGTGGCGGGCTCTGCATCTACATCAACAATGACTGGTGCACCAACCACACTGCAGTAGAGAGCTACTGTTCCCCAGACCTGGAATACCTACTGCTTAAATGTAGGCCGTTTTACCTGCCTCGGGAGTTTACTGTGGTTATCATCATGGCCATATACATCCCAGCACAGGCTAATGCTAACCTAGCGCTAGCACAACTGCGCTCAGCCATCAGTAAGCAGCAGGATGCTCACCCCGACGGTGCCTTCATTGTTGCAGGGCACTTTAATCAGGTCAACCTACGAGCCGCACTCCGCAAATTCAACCAACATGTGCAGTGCAGTGCCCTACCAGGGGCTCAAACACGCTGGATAAAGTGTACACCAACATCAAGGACGCCTACAGAGCTCTCCCCTGCCCATCCCTGGGACAATCCGATCACCTCTCACTGTTTCTACTGCCTGCATTCAAACCCCTCATCCGCAAGACCAAACCTGCAATAAGGACGGTCAAAATATGGCCCGAGGACGCCACCCTACAACTCCAGGACTGCTTTGATCGCACCGACTGGGACTTGTTTGCACAACAGGCAACCAGTGGTACAGAGGTAGACTTGGGGGAGTACACATCCACTGTGCTCTCCTACATCAACTGCTGTGTGAAGACTGTCACAGTGTACAAGCAAATAAAGATGTTCCCAAACCGGAAACCCTGGATGAACAAGGAGGTTCAGGATCTGCTAAGGGCACGCAACAATGCCTTTAAATCCAGGGACACTTCTGCCTACAGTGCGGCCAGGTCGAACCTGAACAAAGGCATAAAAAAGGCCAAAGACATCCACAGGCAAAGGGTGGAAGACCACTTCAATACCGTGGACACCAGAAGCATGTGGCAGGGTGTCAGGGACATCACTGACTACAAGAGCAGCCCCGCCTGCCCCCACGGTGATATCACACTGGCCAACGAACTAAACACCTTTGCCCGCTTCGAAACTGGCAACACCACCAGGAGTGGAATAACCCCGGCCATGGCGGAGGGACAGGTCTTAACACTGAGCACTCAGGAGGTACAGTGCGCTCTGCGTAGGATCAATCCACGCAAGGCTGCAGGTCCGGATGGAGTCCAGGGAAGGGCACTAAAGGACTACTGTACAGCTGGCGGAGGTATTCACGAGAATCTTCAATCTGTCTCTATCTCTGGCAACGGTCCCCAAGTGCCTAAAAACAGCACCATAGTGCCGGTGCCGAAAAAGTCTAAAGTCACCAACCTGAACGACTACCGCCCGGTTGCTCTAACTCCAATCCCAATGAAGTGCTTCGAAAGGCTGGTCCTCTCCCACATCAAATCCAGCATCCCTGCCTCACTGGACTCTCATTAATTTGCATACAGGGCAAATATATCAACAGAGGATGCCATCTCTCTGGTTCTTCACACTGTCCTGACTCACCTGCACAGACAGGGCACGTACGTGAGGATGCTCTTCGTTGACTATAGCTCTGCATTCAATACGGTCATCCCCACCAAGCTCACCACCAAACCACCAGCTAGGCCTCAGCTCGCCGATATGCGATTGGATTCTGAACTTTCTGACGGAGCGACCGCAGGCAGTGAGACTGGGCCCGCACCTGTCCTCCACTATCACCCTGAGCACCGGCACACCACAGGGCTGTGTACTAAGCCCCATGCTCTACTCCCTCTTCACTCATGACTGTGTTCCTGCATTCAACACCAACATCATCGTGAAGTTTGCAGACTACACAACAGTGATTGGGCTGATCACCAACGGTGATGAAACAAAATACTGAGCGGAGGTGCAGAACCTGGCGGACTGGTGCACATGTAACAACTTGTCACTAAACACCTCCAAGACCAAGGAGCTGATTATTGACTTCAGGAGGTCCCATAATGGAGAATACGCCCCAATCTCCATTTACGGGGAAAGTGTGGAGAGAGTGTCCAGCTTTAAGTTTCTGGGCACTCACATTTGAGAGGACCTCACATGGTCCACCAACACCGTTGCGCTGGTCAAGAAAGCACAGCAACGACTGTTCTTCCTGAGGACATTAAAAAAGACTGGTCTGCCCCAACAGCTGCTGACAACGTTCTACCGCTACACCACAGAGAGCATATTAACGTATGGCATCTCTGTGTGGTATCTCAGCTGCACGGAGGCGGAGAGGAGAGCTCTTCAGCGCGTCGTCCACAGAGTGCAGAGGGATATTGCGACACAGCTACCAGCCTTGGAGGGCATCTACCACACACGGTGCCTCAGGAAGGCCGTCAGCATCCATAAAGACTCCTCACACCCCTGTAACGGACTGTTTGAACTACTTCCCTCCGGCAGACGTTACAAGGCCTTCTACGCCCGAACCTCCACTCAGAAACAGCTTTATTCCCAGAGCTATAGCAGCTCTGAACCGGCCCTGCTGAGTGCCCCCCATCCCCCCTGGACTATCTCCCTCGGATGGTCACTTCACACAGCTTATTTGTTTATTTTACTTTTCTTTTACATCGGTTGGAAGCTGCATACTAAATCTCGTTGCGCTGATGTGCATTGACAATAAAAGATATTGTTATTATTATTATTACAAAATTGACCATTGTGACGGAAATAGTAATTATCACCCAGACTGCCATGAAAATTCAAAAATGTGATATGCTCAAGATCAGAACTTTAATATTATTGTATTATATGCTGTAAGTCTGTAACAGATAGGTAAATAAATTACAATTTCTAGCAAAAGTTTTTATGCAGATCAGTTGCTAGCTGGTACATTGGCATATTCATAATCAATAGCATCATCATACTGCTCAGATTGTAACCCATAAGCAATTCTGTACACCTTGTTTTTCCTCAACTTTTCAAATTTAGCATTGTAAACTACAAGGTTTTGCTCTTCAAACCATGCATGCCATTAAGAATGTGCTGTAGATCATCACATTTGGAGTAGTCCAAATTCTGATAATCTCTGCGAATGCTGGCTAAATCAGTTTCTTTTGCTGGGCTTTTGGATTGACAATTTTGCATTTCTTCTTCGGAGACATCTGGTTAAATGTAAAGGAACAGCATTAACAGAAACAAGTTCATTTTTGCAGTTTTAGAAAAAAGGTAGAAATTATAAAGTTAAACAAATAGTAAATACCCAACAAAAACTTCATACTCAACAGTTTCATCAAATCAATCTAATCAATTCATCTAAATTTAAGTACTAGATCTAAACATCTATCCATTTCTTAAGAAAAGGCTATTTTTTAAAAATAGCCTAAGTATCCAAATGACAAACTAATCCCATTCACACAAGAATTCACAATACAACATAATTTAAAAATCTCACTGTCATGAATTTAAATGCCAAATGGAAGGAACTTAATGTTCCCATCAATTAATCTAGAAACATCTACTCTCAATATGATCAAAATTATTATTTTTTGCACAATACATGTAACTAAAACTGTTGTGGATATTTAGTATAAAATTATTGATTATGGAGAGACAATTACACAAAATATAGACGATTTTACTTTAATCGAACTATTAAATTGTCCAGCGATTTATATATTTTTTAAACCGGGAACGCAAGTCCAATCGATTTTTCTTCATCGCCTAAAAACCCGAGGAAATCCCACTCTGACAAGCGACACAAACCTGTATTGTAATCCTGCCCCCTCCCCTTCCCTCCCCTCAAAGTTGTCGGAGTCGTGCACACAGCCAGTGACAGATCTGCAGCGCCGTTGAAGGTAGGTTTTGTAACATCGTTAACTATGGCTGGCAGCACAGTCGGCCCTTCTTCACAGTCGTCCCAGCATCCAGACTGGTTGTACACCGTCTATCCCCACGGCCGGGGGTGGGGGGGGAGGGAGGAGGAGGATGAGGTCAGGGTCTCTGTGCAGCACGGTCAGTGACTCTGGGTGGGTGGAGGAAGCAGACTGTCCCCAACTGACATTGCCTGGAGCCGCGGTCCCTCTCCTCCCCCCGGCCCCACTCCCTCAAGCCCCACTCCCCTCGGCCTCGGCCCCCGCTCCCCATGGCCCCGGCCGCGCTCCCCCCCGGCCGCGCCCCCCCCAGCCTTGCTCCCCCCGACCACCGCTCCCCTCGGCCCCGCTCCCCTCGGCCCCGCTCCCCTCGGCCCCTCTCCCCTCGGCCTTGCTCCCCTCGGCCCCGCTCCCCCCAGCCCCACTCCCCCCCGGCCCCGCTCCCCTTGGCCCCGCTCCCCCCCGACCCCGCTCCCCCCAGCCCCCACTCCCCCCCGGCCCCGCTCTCCTCGGCCCCTCTCGCCCCGCCGCCCCCCGCTCCCCCCAGCCCCACTCCCCCCCCGGCCCCGCTCCCCTTGGCCCCGCTCCCCCCGACCCCGCTCCCCCCAGCCCCGCTCCCCCCGGCCTCGCTCCCCTTGGCCCCGCTCCCCCCGACCCCGCTCCCCCCGGCCCCCGCTCCCCTCGGCCACCTCTCGCCCCCGGCCCCGCTCCCCCCAGCCCCACTCCCCCCCGGCCCCCGCTCCCCCTTGGCCCCGCTCCCCCCGACCCCGCTCCCCTCGGCCCCGCTCCCCCCAGCCCCTCTCCCCCCCGGCCCCCGCTCCCTTTGGCCCCGCTCCCCCCGACCCCGCTCACACCCCGGCCGCGCTCCCCCCCCGGCCCCGCTCCCCCGGCCCCCGCTCCCCTCGGCCCCGCTCCCCCGGCCCCGCTCCCCTCGGCCCCGCACTCCCCGGCCCCGTGTGTGGACGCTGCAGACCCACATCCCCCGACAGTGCGTCCCACATGAGGCAGGGGTGGCGGGCGGCCATGGCCGGACAGCGCTGACCGCGGGGGGAGAGTGGGGGTTGTCCCGAGGGATGCGCTCCTTCGGCCGCTTACACCTTGGTGCTCGGGTTCAGAGCAAAGATACTGACACCTTCCCGCTTTCAATGACAGCACCCACAAATATTTATAGTGCACAAAATGACAATTTGGCGGTTTTTAACAGATAAGAAGATATGGGTTCAGTGTGTTAACAGTGTTTGCCGAGGCAGCCACGTTCTTCACATGGATTGAGCTGCTCCGCACGTAACACCCTTTGACCCGATGACCTTACGTGCAACCCCCCTATATTTCCCTCTCTCCCTTCCACCCATACATCCCCCTCTAGTTTTATATTTCAGCACTCTCCTTATCTGGCATTTTGTCCCTTTCACCTTGAGCCTTTGGCACTCACTCCACCTTTATGCTAATCACTCCTCACATGTAAAACCTATTTACTTGCTGGCTTTGTCCTGCCTACCTCTGCTTCCTTTCACTCTCTTTCATCAGTCTGAGGAAAATTCCTGACCTGAGATGTCATCTGTCCATTCCACTCGTGGTCAGGCAGATTGTGCTGAACTGCTGAATTCCTGCAGCACTTTGTCTTTGGACAGAGCAATGTTCCCAGGTTAAATTAATTGTAATTGGCTCCTGTAACAGGGAAGTAGAGTTTAATGTTTGTGGTGTATTAATTAGACTGTTTTGTACATCTTTGTCAACTCTATCAGGATCTGGTCTTTATGGACATGGCATTAAGATAAGGCCCCTGTTTCAAACCCTCTCTTGGGTTTCAGTGTTTGGGGAAAGATTGGGCAGCATAGTGGTAGAGTTGCTGCCTCACATCACTAGAGACCTGGGTTCAATCCTGATGTTTTGTCTGTACAGAGTTTGTACGTTCTCCCTGTGACCGTGTGGGTTTTCTCCAGGTGTTCTGGTTTCTTCCAACATGCCAAAGACATTCAGATTTGGAGGTTAATTGGTTTTAGTAAACTGTCCCTAGTGTGTAGGATGGTGCTAGTGTACGGGGTGATTGCTGGATTGTGCAAACTCAGTGGACTAGAGGGCCTGTTCCCACAATATATCTCTGAACTGAATACATTATTTTGTATTCAACGTTTTTCCAATTCAGGGTGCTGGAATCTTAAACAAAAACAACAGTGCTGGAGGAACTTGATGGGTCTGGCAACATCAGTGGAGCAAATGGATAGATGTGTCTGTTTAGAATCCTTCAGAATAGAGTGGGGGAAAGCTGGGAAAGTGAGGTGGGGTGAGGTGAAGCTTAGCGAGTGATGGATGGATAAGGTGAGGGGGTGATTGTGGAGTAAGTGACAAAGGCTAGAGATGTAAAGGTGAGAATGTTTCAGAAGGAGAGGAGGTATGAAATGTAAAGCTTGAAGGAAGTATGGGACAGGGTGGGGGTGAAGGGAGTAAAAGGGAAATATGGAACTCTGAGAGGGAGATGAGCATACTGATGGAAATTCCCCTCTCTTACCCTGCACCCCCACCCTGGTGTCCACACTTCCCCAAAACCTCAGTCACTGCTCCTACCCCTCTGTACGCTCATCTCTCATCCCTGAGTCTTATATTTTCTCCCTTCCCCTTGCACCCATATCCATCCCTCTGGCTTTACATTTCAATGCTCTCATCTCGTTATCTGATAACCTTTGTCTCCTTTTTACCTCCAGCTGTATGTCACTTATTCCAACCATCTGCCAACCACCCCCTCACCTGTATCCACCTATCACTCGCCAGTCTTTGTCCTGCTCCCTTCTCTCTCCCCACTTTCTCTGCCCTACTCCATCAGTCTGAGGAGGATTCCTGACCCAAAATGTCTGTCCATCCACTTTGTGTTCAGACAGATGGTGCCTGACCCACTGAGTACCTCCGGCACTGTTTAGACCTAGTTCTATTCCCTGGTTAAATTAGTGCCAAAGTTAGAGTTTAATATTCATGGCCTTTATTTTAAGCCAATTACAATTTATTAATCCAGCCCATTCACGCAGTCCCTAGTTTGGAGAGATAGCATGGAAATGGGGTGTTTGGCCCACTGAGTCCATGCTGACAAGCAATCACCAGTTCCCCAACTACACTAGGGACAATTTACAGAAGGCGACTCACTTATAAACCTACACATCTTTGGTATGTGGGAGGAAAGCTCGGAGAAAATCTCTGTGGTCGCAGAGAGAACATACAAACTGTGCAGACAGCACCAGGGATCAGGATCCAACCCAGGTCTCTGTTACTGTAAGACAGTAACTACTACTGTGCCACCCATATTTTAGTTGGTCTTAATGTATTTCTTTTTGTACAGTGTGAAGAAAGGTCCTGACCAGAAAGGTAACCTTATCCATGTTCTGCAGAGATGCTGCCTGACCCGCTGAGTTACTTCAGCACTCTGTGAAACGTCACCTTATCCATGTTCTGCAGAGATGCTGCCTGACCTGCTGAGTTACTCCAGCACTGTCTATTTTTTGTAAACCAGCATCTGCAGTTCCTTGTGCACAAAAATGCTGGAGAAAGTCAGCGGGTGCAGCGCATCTATGGAGCGAAGGAAATAGGCAACGTTTCGGGCCGAAAACCCTTCTTCAGACTGATGGGGTGTGGGGGGGGCGAGGAGAAGAAAGGAAAAAGGAGGAGGAGGAGCCTGAGGACTGAGGGAGAGCTGGGAAGGAAAGGAGACAGCATGGGCTAACAGAATTGTAAGAATTCAATGTTCATGCCACCAAGATGCAGACTCCCCAAGCGGAATATGAGGTGCTGTTCCTCCAATTTCAGGTGGTGTTCACTCTGGCCATGGAGGAGGCCCAGGACAGAGAGGTCGGATACGGAATGGGAGGGGGAGTTGAAGTGCTGAGCCACCTGGAGGTCAGGTTGGTTAATGCGGACCGAGCGGAGGTGTTCGGCGAAACGATCGCCAAGCCTACGCTTGGTCTCACCGATGTAGATCAGCTGACATCTTGAGCAGTGGATGGAATAGATGAGGTTGGAGGAGATGCAGGTGAACCTCTGTCGCACCTGGAATGACTGCTTGGGTCCTTGAATGGAGTCGAGTGGAGAGGTAAAGCGACAAGTGTAGCATCTCTTGCGGTTGCAAGGGAAAGTGCCCGGGGAGGGTTGGTGCAGGAGGGAAGGGAAGAATTGACAAGGGAGTTACGGAGGGAGCGGTCTTTGCGGAAGGCAGACAATGATTTGGGATGAAAATCAAAATCAAAGGGGGAGATGGGAAGATGTGGCGAGTGGTGGGGTCACGTTGGAGGTGGCGAAACTGACGGAGGACTATATGTTGTATGTGATGGCTAGTGGGGAGAAAGGTGAGTACTCTGCCCTTGTTACGAGTGGGGGGGATGGGGAGAGAGAGCAGTGTTACGGGGTATGGAAGAGACCCTGGTGGGAGCCTCATCTAGAGTAGGGGATGGGAATCCCCGTTCCCAGAAGAATAAGGACATTTCCGATGCCATGGTGTGGAACACCTCATCCTGGGAGCAGATGCGGCATAGACGGAGGAATTGGGAGTAGGGGATGGAGTCCTTACAGGAAGCAGGTGGGAAGAAGAGTAGTCTAGATAGCCATGGGGGTCAGTGAGTTCATAGTGGATACACAAAAATGCTGGAGAAACTTTTGATTTTCATCCCAAATCATCCCTGGTTTCAGGGCTTTTACCAACATTGGCATCTTGGCAATGGGTGCATTATGCGGAAAGAAAAAAGGTCACAGAACAATAAAGAACCATTTTGCAGTAAAGAGAACAATCTATCTATTATATAAAAGTCTGTGGCTGCCGACCGCCTGCCGCCTGCCTGCCTGACTTGTGGCTGCCAGCCTTTGATTCGTTACTACGCCAACACCAGACGCAAAATCGCCGCGATTGTTTCCATTTCGGTAGAGATTTCACTTTCCATTCCAAGTATCCACTCCTGATTAAATTTCGTCGTGTTTATGTACAATGTTACGTGTTAATAAAATGCTTCTCCCCCCCCCCCCCCATATTTCAAAATAAAACAGCTCTCAGCCATAACATGTTGGTGAACGTTCAATTGTGTGATGTCACAATGCAACGTTCCATCGTGTGATGTCACAATGCCCAATGCTCACAGATGTCCAATCGGAATGGATTAATTTACATATGACTTTGCAGCAGCCCCAGCACCAGCCCCTCCCACCCACCCCCCGCAGCCTGTGTCGAAGCGCGTCATCACGTTCCCCTCTCTCCCCCCACCCCTCTCCCCATCCCTCCAAACTCTTACCCCTCCCTCCCCATCCCACCCCTCCCCCACACCTCTCTCCCCCTCCCCCATCCCTCTCTCCCCCTCCCCCATCCCTCTCCCCCTCCCCCCACCCCTCTCTCCCCCCTCCCCTCTCTCCCCCTCCCCCACCCTTCTCTCCCCTCCCCATCCCTCTCTCCCCATCCCCTCCCCCCACCCCCCTTTCGTCCCCCACCCACTTCCCTCTCTCCCCCACCCCATACCCCCTCCCCACTCTTCCCCCTACCCCATCTCCCTCCTTGCCTCCTTCCCCTCTCTCCTCCCCTCCCCCACCCCTCTCTCCTCCCCCTCTCCGTCTCCCTCTCCTCACCACTCTCCCTCTACTCCCCCACCTCCTCCCACCCCACCCCTCCCTCCCCCACCCCCCTTCCCTCTCTGCCCCACCCCTTCCCTCTCTCTCCCCTCCCCTTCCCCCTACCCCTCTGACCCCATTCCACCACTCCCCTTACCCCTCCCTCACCACTTCCACCTCCCCCCCTTCCCCCACCCCCACCCCTCTCCCTCCACCCCCCTCCCTCCAACCCCCACCCCTCTCTCTCCCCCTCCCTCCCTTCTCCCCCCACCCTGCCCCTACCACTTCCCCTACCTCTCTGTCCTTCCACCACACCCACCCCTCACCCCCTCCCTCCCTCCCCTCTGTTCCACTTCTCCCCCCCCTCCACTCCCCCACTTTCCCTCTGTCACCCCACCCCCTCCTCCCCCCACAATCATCTCCCTCTCTCCCCTCCCCATCTCCCTCCTCCCCTCCCTCCCCCATTCCTCCCCCCATCCCCCACACCACTCTCCCCATCCCTCTCTCCTCCCTCCCCACCCCCTCTCTCCTCTCCATCTCCCTCTCCTCACCCCTCTCCCACCCCCATTCCTCTCTCCCCCACCCCCCTTCTCCCTTCCCACTCTCCCCCACCCTCCACACTCTTCCCCCTCTCTCCTCTGCCCCTTCCCCCTCCTCTCCTCCGTTCCCCCCCTCCCCACACCTCTCTCCCCCTCCCCTCTCTCTTCCCCTCCCCCATCCCTCTCTCCTCCCCCTTCTCCATCTCCCTTGCCAAAGACATTCTTGCCATAGAGGTACAGAGAAGGTTAACCAGACTGATTCCTGGGATGTCAGGACTTTCATATGAAGAAAGACTGGATAGACTCGGCTTGTACTCGCTAGAATTTAGAAGATTGAGGGGGGATCTTATAGAAACTTACAAAATTCTTAAGGGGTTTGACAGGCTAGATGCAGGAAGATTGTTCCCGATGTTGGGGAAGTCCAGAACAAGGGGTCACAGTTTAAGGATAAGGGGGGAATCTTTTAGGATCGAGATGAGAAAAACATTTTTCACACAGAGAGTGGCGAATCTCTGGATTCACCACCGGGAAGGGGGTTGGGGGAGAGAGGGAAGGGTTGGGGTAGAGAGGGAAGGGGGGTGGTGGAGAGGGAGGGATGGGGTGGGAGGAGGAGGGGGAGGAGAGGGAGAGTGGTGAATCTCTAGCTAAAGGGATCAGGGGGTATGGCGAGAAGGCAGGTACAGGATACTGAGTTGGATGATCAACCATGATCATATTGAATGGTGGTGCAGGCTCGAAGGGCCGAATGGCCTACTCCTGCACCTAATTTCTATGTTTCTATGTTTCCCTCTCCTCACCCCTCTCCCTCTCCCACGCATCCCTCTCTCCCCCACCCCCTTCACTCTCTACCCCACCCCCTTCCCACTCTGTCCCTCTTCCACCTCTCCCCCCACACCTCTCCCCCTCCCTCCCCACTTCCACTTCTCTCCCCCACCCACGCCCTCCCCACTCTTCCCCCTCTCTCGCCCACCTCTCCCCCTCCCTCCACACTCCTCCCCCTCACTCCACACTCTACCCCCTCACTCCACACTCTACCCCCTACCCCATCTCGCTCCTCCCCTCCCTCCCCATCCCTCCCCCCTCCCCCACACCTCTCTCCCCTTCCCACCCCACTCTCCTCCCCCTCTCCCTCTCTTCACCCCTCTCCCTCTCCTCCCCATCCCTCTCTCTCCCACTCACCTTCCCTCTCCCCCACCCCTCTACCCCCATCTCTCTCCTCCCCTACTTGCGTCCCTCCCCCACACCTCTTTCCGTCTCCCCATCCCTCTCTCCTCCCCCTCCCCCACCCCTCTCTCCTCTCCATCTCCTCACCCCTCTCCTCCCCATCCTCCTCCCACCCCATCCCTTTCTTCCCCACCCCTTTCCCCTCTCACTCCCACGCCTTCCCTCTCTCCCCATCCCCTTCCCCCTCCCCACTCTTCCCCCTCCCTCCACACTCTTCCTCCTCTCTCCCCTGCCCCCACACATCTCTCCCCCTCCCCTCTCTCTATCTCACCCTTCTCCCCCTGCTCCCCACCTCCTCCCACCCCATCCCTCTCTTCCCCGCCCCCTTTCTCCTACCCCTCTGTCCCTCTTCCACCACCCACCCTTACCCCACCCCTCTCCATCTCCCTCCCCCACACCACACTCCCCTCTCTCCCCCCCACCCATTCCCCCTACCCTTCTGTGCCTCTTCCATCACCCCCCCTAACCTCCCCCCCCCCTCCCCACTCTTCCACTTTACTCCCCCCTCCCCCTCCGCTATCCCTCCCCACTCTTTCCCCTCTCTGCCCCCACCCCTCTTCCCCCTCCCTCCCTCCCCATCCCCTCCACCTCCCCCACACCTCTCTACCCATCCCCCCTCTCACCCCATACCCTGCTCTCCTTTCCCTCACAAATCTCTCCCGTTTCCTCCTACTCCTCTCCCCTCCCTCCCTCCTCTTCTCATACTCCCCTCTCCCCACCCCGTCTCCCTCTCCCCCCTACCCCCCACCTGTGTGTTTGGGGGGTGGTTAGTGTGAGTGTGATGCCGCTGCCCCCCCGCCCCCCACCCCCCCCCCGCAAACGCCGTTGAGGAAACAGACCCTCAATTATATCTAATTTGTAGACAGCACCCCCAATATGCAGTGAATTTGTATAACAGGCCTGTCCAATTTGTGGTCACTACTACCATCGTGTGGTGGTCTGCTGCACTGCAGGCCCATCTGATATGTGGACACAGCACTAGTTTGACTGCAAAATCTCCTCATGGTATGCCTCATGGTATGCCTACTTTGAAGAAGTTCTCCTTCCTCCGAAGACAGTTTAACAACCTCCTCTCTCACAGCCTCCCCTCTGTGATTCCCTCTTCCCTCCAACTCTTCGACCACATCCTAACCCAGACCCGATACCACAGCCATGTTTAAAAAAAGTCTGAAGAAGGGTTTCAGCCCAAAACGTTGCCTATTTCCTTCATTCCATAGATGCTGCCTCACCCACTGAGTTTCTCCAGCATTTTTGTCTACCTTTGCTTTTCCAGCATCTGCGGTTCCTTCTTGAACACTAGTTTGACTCTGATGGTCAGGCAACATCACTGGAGAACATGGATTGGTAATTCTGCGTTGGGACTCTTCAGACCCTTAAGAATTTTAGTCTAAATATTAGACTACCTTAATATTGGTCCAATCTGCAGGAGTCACTACTGCAGAGTCACAATGGTCCTTGTGGAGATACTTCTCCAGGCATTGTCCATGTGTTTTTACCTTGAGGACTAGAATCTTCTCACCCAGGGCTGTCCGTCCCCCTGAGTTACTGCAGCACTTTGTCTATTTGTAGAGAAGGACGTTGGAACATTTCAAACATTAAAATGGTATGTTAATTTTATTTTTCAGCATAACTTCAAGTCTACCTGGATTTGGTCTTTAT
>JAWMAR010000760.1:512480-547480 GCA_036785375.1 Leucoraja ocellata
TACTTGGTTGAGCTTCCCCTGGGGGGTAATTTATTGTGCTTTTGTGTGTGATTCATTGTGCATTTGTGTGTAATTCATTGTGCTTTTGTGTGTAATTCATTGTGCTTTTGTGTGTAATTCATTGTGCATTTGTGAGTAATTCATTGTGCTTTTGTACATAATTTATTGTGCTTTTGGAAGTAATTTACTGTGCTTTTGTGTGTAATTTATTGTGCTTTTGTGTGTAATTTCTCTCCCCTCTCTCTCTATTCTTGATCTTAAACCATGTATTGTGCTTTTGTGTGTAATGTATTGTGCTTTTGGAAGTAATTTACTGTGTTTTTGTATGTATTTTTTGTATGTAACCATTCTCTTTCCCTCTCTCTCTCTTCCCTTCCCCCTCTCTCTTACTCCTCTCCCCCGTCTCCCCCCCCCCCCCTCCCCCCCTCTCTCCCTGTCTCTCTCCCCCTCTTTTTTTTGTATTTCTTTGTACCAACATTTTTTGCACAGCTCTTGTCCCAAGTCTTGTACTCAATGCGCTGATTGATGAGGACAAGCTTGACAAACTGCTTCTTTATCACCCTGTCTGTAAAGAAGTTAAGCCTGACACACTTGTAACTTTACTTATTGTTTAATGAGCACTCAGGTTAAACACATTCCAGCATTGACTACTAGCAGTCTATAACCGTGCTGGAACCAAGAGGGCGTGAGATAGACAGGGAGAGAGTTATTATACTTGATAACTAAGGCGTGGTTAGTGGTACTGAGGTAGCTATATTATATAACCTTATAACCATATAACAATTACAGCACGGAAACAGACCATCTCGGCCCTACACGTCCGTGCCGAACAATTATTTTCCCTTAGTCGCACCTGCCTGCACTCATACCATAACCCTCCATTCCCTTCTCATCCATATGCCTATCCAATTTATTTTTAAATGATACCAACGAACCTGCCTCCACCACTTCCACTGGAAGCTCATTCCACTGAACATTGCCCAGTCTAGAAACTCCAAACTTTCCTGGAGTTGTTCCTCTGCCCCCACCGCCTCCCCCCCCCCCCTTCAATTGCTGCCTGTAGGCAGGAAGAAGCAGCACCGTGGTATGGTTGGATTCACCAAAGTGAGGGCGAAGGATAGAACGATAGGCATCCTTGATGGTCGTGTAGCAGTGGTTGTTTGGTCCTCTGGTGCAGCAGGAGACATGTTGCTGAATGTTAGGGAGTGATTTCTTAAGGTTGGCTTTGTTGAAATCCCCAGCTATGGTGGTAAATGCCTCGGGGTAAGCCACCTGGTGCTTGTTGACCACGGCGTGCAGCTCCCCAGTGCCAGACGGACGTCTGCCTGGGTGGGATGTAGACCGCGGTCAGGATGATGGAGGTGAATTCCCTCGGTAGGTAGAAGGAACGGCACTTCACCGCCAGGTGTTCCAGGTGTGGAGAGCAGGAGTTGGACAGGACTGCCATGTCTGAGCACCACGCAGAGTTGACCATGAGGCAGACGCCCCCTCCTCTCCCTTTCCCAGATGCCAGTGTACGGTCCATGCGATGGATGGAGAAACCTTCAGGCTGGACTGCTGAGTCTGGGGAGCTGAGGGTGAGCCATGTCTCTGTGAAACAGAACATGGAGCATTCCCTCAGCTCTCTTGGAAAAGCAGCCTTGCTCTTAAATCCTTCACTTTTGTTTCAAGGAACTGTACATTGGCCAGGAGGATGGTAGGGAGAGGGGGTCAAAGTCCCCTGCACTTCAGTCTGACGTGAAGTCCTGCCCATCGGCCACTTTTCCCGATGCAATGGAGGCCTCCCTGTACTTACTTTACCTGCTGTTTCTGCGAACCTGTGCTGAAACGTGGATTCCCTCACAGACGGCAGCTCCAGCTCCATAGCGATCGGGGATTCCAACACAGACGGCAGCTCCAGCTCCGTTGCTCCTTGGTGATCCAGCCCGTCGGCTCCGGAGGTCTTCCCGGTCTTCCCGGAGACCACCTAGCTGTTGCTTCCTCCATTTGGGTAACAACTGAAGAGCGCAGCTCCAGCTGTGAGAATTGCACAGAATTGGTCCAGGGAAGGCACGGGAATGACCAGTGACTGCTTTGCATTGGTAGAAATGTCAAACACTACAGGGCATAGCATTAAGGTGAGTGGAGGTATTCAGAGATGACGCGTGGAGCAAGTTTACGCAGAGAGTGGTGGGTACCTGGAATGTGCTGCCAGAGGTGGTGGTGGAGAGAGATATGTCAGTTGCATTTAAGCTTTTAAATACACACATAGATATGCAGGAAATAGATGAATACAGATATTTTGCAGACAGGATATTTGTTCAACTTGGCATCATGTTCGGCACGGACATTGTGGACCTGTTCCTGTGTTATACTGTTCTGTGTTATGTTCTATGACTTGGCAACAGACCTGAATGGATATTCCATGGTTACCACCGAAATCTGTATCACAGTGTGTTTCCACCAAGATCATCCAAATGTTCCCTAATCTGAAGCCTTGGATGAACCAGAAGATCTGTAATCTACTGAAGCACAAATCTCGGCCATTAAAGTAGGGCGATACAGAGCCATATAGAAAGTCCAGCTACGATTTCAACGAGGCCACTACAAAAGCGAAGAGACATTTTCGGTCTTAACTGGAGGATCCAGTGGATGTTCGGCAGCTGTGGCAGGGCTTTCACACCATCATTTCCTACAAAGCAAATGAAGTAATTTCTCAAGTGACAGCAATGCATCACTCGTGGAAGAGCTCAATGTTTTTTTATAAATGCTTTTAAGGGAAAATATTGAGCTGTTTCCTGGACCCCCGCAGTCCTCAATTACACTGTAACAATACTCACCAAGACCAACGTCAGAAATTCCTTAGAAAGCATCATGTCCTGATGGTGGACCTGGCTGCATTCTCAAACCTGTGCAGACCAAATGGCTGGAGCTTTTACAGACATTCTCAACTTTTCATTACGAAGGTCTGTGGTCCCCACCTGCTTTAAAGGAACATGAATAATAACATTGCCCAAGAAGAGTGAAGTGACATGCCTGCCCCACGGACTACCAACCAGTGGCACTAATGAAGTGTTTTGGGAGATGTGTTATGACGCATATCAATCCCAGCCTGGATCCCCTACAGTTCACTTAGTGTTACAACAGGGGATGTGATCTCACTGACTCTCCACTGCATTGGCTCACTTGAACAAA
Source organism: Leucoraja ocellata (assembly GCA_036785375.1). Lineage (NCBI taxonomy): Eukaryota > Metazoa > Chordata > Chondrichthyes > Rajiformes > Rajidae > Leucoraja > Leucoraja ocellata. Next base: position 515,655 of record JAWMAR010000760.1, read on the forward strand.
AAGAACACGTGGTGGTAGAGGATTCAGTGATGGAAAAGGAATGGGTGACATTTCGGGGCAAGACCTTTCATAAGACTAGAGGTGTAGATACATGGTTCCATAAAGGTGGCAACACGTGCCGACAGGGCGGTCAATGGCGTGTTGGGCACATTTTCATCTCTCAGGCATTGTGTGGAGGAGTTAGGACATTGTTAAGGCCACATGGGTACAGTCTTGGTGCCCTGTTATAGGAAGGATGTCATTAAATTGTAAAGGATGCAAAAACAATTTATGAGATTGTCATTGGGTCTGGGGAGTTTGAGTTATATGTAGACTGGATTGGCTGTTTTGTTTATCCTGGAACTTAGGAGGCAGGGAGGTGATCTTGTCGCAGTTTAAAACATCTTGAGGGGCATAAATGAGGTAATAGCCCCAGTCTTTTCCCCAGGGTAGTGCATTGTTTTAAGTTGAATGGGGATGGATTTAAAAGGGACCTAAGGGCAACTCTTCCACAGAGGGTGGTGCATAATTGTAACTAGCTGTCAAAGGGAGTGGTAGAGGCGGATACAATATGATATTTAAGACACTTAGTAAGGTACATAGATAGGAATTATTTGGAAGGATATAGATTTGGCGCAGGCAAGTGGAACAAGCTCACTGAAGTAACTTAGTTGGCATGACAAAGTTGGGCCAAATGACCCGTTTTTGTGCTGAATAGCTCTATGACGGTCTATGGATTCATAATGGTATCCAGCCTATATATTTGTTATGTCATAGTTAAAATTTCCATGACAACATGTACCTCTCAAATGAAACAACAACATCCATGGCACGTGGCGAGGACAAGGAGTGAAGAGGAGGCCATGCCTTCTCAAAGAACTGTATGTTGTGGGAAGAACCATGTTTCAGATAGTAGTAGAGGAATGGAGCCCCCAGAGGGTTTGAGGAACAGTGTTAGTGACATTGAGGAATCACCGCAGCCCTTCATGAGAAACATGCCTAACAATCTTAGCATTTTTATTTGTTGGCGTGACAGTCCTATTTTACATATTCCCGTGAGTATCTTTATTAATAAATTATAGATATTTTAGAAGTAAAATATCTTACTTCTAGAAGTTTTAGAAGTAAGCAGCATTTCAGAAGTTTAACTCTGAAGGACCCCATGTGTGTAGTTTTGTTGGGACATGCATCATCTTTGGAGAGTCGGAATAAGTAACATTTCGAGTCGAGACCCTTCTTTAGACTGAGATTCGAGGAAGAGAGAAACTCACCTGCCTCCACATTCCCCCCCCCTCTCTGACCCCAACCCACAACCTTGTTGTGTCTTCACTATCACCCCTGTCCTCCCCCTTTCCAATACAGAATGGTCTGTCCTCAACAGAGGTCTCAAATTTGTTCCCTCTGCTCCCACCTCAACGTGTTCCAGTCCACCACGACATAGAGCTTTCCTTCCATCTCCTCTGCCTCTGTACCTTTTTTCTATGACAGGGTGTCCTCATCACCCAATGGTGACTCCTTCTCCCATCTTCGCCAGTCCCCCCTCCTCATGGATTTATCCGGTTGGCCTTCTACCCTCTTTAGACCTTTTTATTTCTAACTGCCGGCATGACATCAACCGGCTCACTCCCCTTACCCGAACTAATCATCACTAGTTTCCCTCTCCCCTAACTCTCAGTCTAAGGAACGGTCTCGACCCGAAACATCACCCATTCTTTCTCTTCAGAGATGCTGCCTGTCCCTCTGAATTGCCAGAGCAATTCTGGAGCAGTTCTGTCCTAACACATTTAATTATGCCTAGACTAAGTAGGACCCACATCTCACGGGAGGGCTGGTCACCAACAAAATATTCCACCTCTCCATTAATAATAAACATTAATATCTCCCATTTTTCATCGACGGAAAAAATCCTCTGCACTCGTACAGCGGAGGGGGGCTCTGAGCGAGATTGTCAAAAATAACGGCCGTAGGTGGCGGCGTTCACTCGGAAATCGCAGCACAGTCGGCTAAAAGCAGTCAAGATCAGAGATTTAGAAATATAGCTTAAGGCAAAGGGTTTATTTTCCAATAATTGCAATCTTGGAAACTTTCTTTTATAAATGGACAGTGGAAGCGGAGTTTTTGAATATTTTTAAGACAAAGGTTGATAGGTACTTGATAAGCAAGGAATGGTTTATTGTATTGTATTGTATTCAAATTTATTGTCATTGTCTCAATTGAGACAACGAAATGAATTTCCCTTACAGGCAGTATCATAAAAAAAATCACAAAAAAAAAAATAAAAATAAATAATAAATAAATAATAAAACATATTACAAATAAAATGGGCTGACATTAATGTGAACCCGAGGTCACAATCAAATCAGTGATCCTTTTAGTTAATGACGGTGCAGCTCCATCAGTTGTGTGCCACTCTCTTCCCTTTGTTCATGGGTTTGGCTCTGAGGTAACAGAGATGACCATGATCTCACCCATAGGAAGAGGTAGCTCAAAGGGCTGAATTGTGGACTCCTGTCCTTTTGTGTGGGAGCATTAGTTGGGAAAAGCTTATTGTTAAGATAATAAAGGGCCTGTCCCAACAGCATGCGACGAGCATGACCAAACGTGGTGGCTTGAGGCGTCCGGCCTCGCGGGGCCGGTCCTTCTTCCAACCGGAGGCGTCCGGAATTGTGCACGGCTGGTCCCGACATCACACTCACCAATCAGCTGGGCAGGAGGCGGGACGTCGCACGGCATCTGCCGATCATGTCATCACGCAACGGCACGCCGGGCGGTGACGTCATCGCGCAACGCCACGCGATAGGCGTACGCCGTCAAGACGCTGCGTACGGTCTCAATGTGGCTATGGGCCGCCAGGCATGTTTGGACAGTCAGTTTTTTGGAGCCCCGCCCGATGGCCGGACTAGCCCCGCACAACTCCATACGGCTCCGGCGATCGAAGTGGGTCCGGCCCCGCGAGGCCGTACGGCTCAAGCGACCACGTTAGGTCGCGCTCACCGCATGCTGGTGGGACAGGCCCTTAAATTGGTGTTATAAATATCTAAGATATAATTTTCACCTTTGCCAGGTGCGTTTGGCTGATAAGGAATGTTACAATAGCAGTGACTATCCTGCAATCTCTATTTTTGATCTTTACTATGAGCAGCTACACTGTGTCTGTGTATGAATCCAGGAATTATTGCCAGAGGTAAATGTTAGTAAGTGATCCATTACAAAGTCTGGAGTGAACCATTAGTCTTGTATTAAAATCATAAAGAGAGAACGTTACACACAGTAGTGCTCATCACATCAGCTCAAGTACTAACTGCCGTGGCATAACGACAGGCTGACAAAAGTACAGTACTCATGATGCCCAAAACTTGGACTGGATTATATGGTGGAATGTGTGACATGCATATTATGTGTAGTGGAGATTATATAGGCATAGATTAATATGGTTAACCCGCATCCTTCCTCTTAAAGAAGTAATGCATAATTAAAAAAACACTTGGCGGAATATATTGTAAAACAGCAATATCGGGTGAGTGAACTTATAGGGAGGTTTCACGACAGTCGGGACACGACTCATGATCCGTACTGTTGCTACGCTACTCCAAATGGAGTACACGCCATGAACTGCAGGTAGACACTTACCATTGTTTCCAGCGTAGCGGGCCCGTTTAAACCCGCTGAAATTGTCAATTTCTGCGCTGTAAATAATTATGGAAATCGGGATATGCGTGTGAGACATTTAGCCTACTTCAGAATTCCAAAAGTGAGGAGAAATGACGGTAGATAGAAGCGAGAGCTGAAGGGACAACAACAGCCAGAGTGCCTGGCGAACATTGGCCGTTTGCTCACTGCATTTCAAGGCATTATTTGTGTTTTTTCTTGATTCCTTCGGCATCTAAAATGTTTCAGAAGTGATAAATCTGGCTGTAATTTTTTTTAATCGCCCATGGTTCCCGTGGGTTATTACATACAAAATGAAAACGCATCTGAAGAAAATTTTACAGCCAGATTTATCACTTCTGAGAATGTTTAGATACCAAAGGAATCAAGAAAAACCACAAATAATGCCTTACTGTTGATGAAATGCAGTGAGCAAACGCGATAATTTCCAATATTTTCAATTCCGATATCTGCACGGCCAATGTTCGCCAAGCAGGTTAGATGCTGTAGTTCCTTCAGTTTTCGCTTCTCTTTACCTTTATTTCGCTTCACTTTTGGAATTCTGAAGATGGGTACGTGTCTCTCATACTCACCCCGACTTCCACAATTGTTTTCAGCGCAAAAATTCAAAATTTTGGCGGCTTTTAACAGGTAGGAAAGTACGCGTTTGTAGCATTAATAACATATACCGGAAGTGACGGATGTCCTCCAGATGAATTAAGCGGCTTCATGCGTCAAGTCCTATGACCCAGTGACCTTACGTGCAACCCCCCTATACATCGTGCTAGCACGTAAAATAAAGCAAGTCATACACAGTTCAGAGATAGACAGTGAATTTTCCAATCTGTAGATGCGATTGTCAACACTGACCAGGTAGGAGAGTGGCGCTCAGTGGACCCCAGAACGACACCCAGGCCTTTGGACAACTGCAAATGGAAGACTTCCCCTTTGGTAAGTGGCGGTAGTGGTACGCTGGTCTTGTCATAATGTTTCTTCTGAGCATCTCGGCCTTGCTGGAGCTTGGATTGAAATGCTACCGGCGCACGAACTTGTAGCTGTAGCATCTGCTTGGCCATAGGTAGATACTGCGTGTCTGCCTTGACATGAGGCACTGGGCAGGGGATCCCAGAATCTGATCACGGGAGATGTTCTGCAGGTTCAGGTCATGATAGACATCAGAGCCGGCCCTGTGTGATCGGTCCATTAACATCTTGGCACTTCTTACTGCGCGTTCAGCCAGCCCGTTGGACTGCGTGTATTCAGGGCTGCAGGTAATGTGGCTAAAATGTTTTAGCGAAACCCCTGAAGACATGACTGGAGGCCTCGTGTGTGGGCGCTCCGCCCCAGCCCCGTGACAGTGCGGCCCCCAGATGGAGATGGGGTGGAGGCCAGCCGTGGCCGGTCAGTGCTGACCCCGGGGGGGGGGGGGGGGGGGGGGAGAGTGGCAGCTGTCCCGAGGGATGTGCTCCTTCGGCCACTTGCAACTTGGTGCTCGGGTTCAGAGCAAACCTTCCCACTTTCAATGACAGCACCCACAAATATTTATAGCACAAAAATGACAATTTTGGTGGTTTTTAACTGGTAAGAAAGTACGCGTTCCATGTGTTAACAATGTGTGCCGGAAGCAGCCATGTCCTCCACATCGATTGAGCTGCTCGTGCGTCACACACTTTGACCCGATGACCTTACGTGCAACCCCCCTATCAACATAAAAACATCCCCCACAATGGTCCCCATGTGAGGGAAGGCACAAAGTCCAGTTCACCCATGGTCGGGCCTATTTGAGGCCTCCGCAGTTGCCACTACAGCAGCCTATGCTTCAGGCCCTCTTGCCGGTTGATGGAATTCCGGCGTCGGCAGAACCCTCTTAGCGGCTTGGAGCGTCTGGAACGGCCGCTTCCTCCCCGGAGACTGCGGCTCCCAAAGTCCACAGGCCGCACTGGTTGGTGCTTGGAGAGAGATCTCAGGCTCCGCGGTGTTTAAAGTTCAGCGCCGCCCCACAGCTGAACGCTCCACTAAACACAGCTCCGCGATGTTGGAGTCGGCGGTCTCAGCACTCCGCATCCCACCGCTGAAGTCCCGGCAGGAAACGCCGCTCCAGGCTCGTTGGTAGGCCGCGAGGAAGGGGTGAGGAAGCGGCTCAGAGAAAAGTCGCATCTCCGTCTAGGTAGGGACTGAGGAATAAAAAGTTTCCCCCTTCCCTACCCCCTCGCCCCCCACATATAAAATATTAGACCTCCAAAACAAACTCTATTAACACACTAATAATAAAGAAAAAGGGGTGTAAGGAATAACAGCTGCTAGCAGGGATGCCACACTCAACGGCGCCCCCTTCACTGAGAGTGGGAGTGCAAGACATTTGTTGTTTGAGTGAAACAGGAAACAGTGTCCCTAAACACTAACTCTCTTTTAAAAGACTCCCACTCGTCAGATATTGTTTTACCCGCAGACATTTGCTCCCAATCTACTTTTGCTGAAGGCTCACTTGCACTATCTATAGAAATCAGCATTCCCCAATTGAGCTTAACCTGAAAATAAACTTTTCCATAACTGCTTTGAAGCATACAGAATGGTGATCATGTTTTAAAAATGCCCGCAAACGACATTTCCACCACCTACCCAGTATAGGTAGTTTGTGAAAAGTCACCACAAGTTAATGGACCTCCATCTTCACAGTTCAATTCCCTTTTGTTTCAGATCCTGGCGACGTCAGTGGGATTCTGGATGCCCCAGAGATGATCATCAACGGCGCCATATTTACCAGCAAGCGGTGCCATATCTGTAAGGTCTACCATCCCCCAAGATGTCGACACTGCTACAGCTGTGATGTGTGCGTAGAGGTAAAATTTAGAACAAATTTGATCCATTGTTCTTTGAGGAATTGTCCTAGATTGATTGTTCGGAGTTATGAAAGGTCACTGCAGTTCACTGAGTGCCTGCTAGGAGAGCAGTGGGTAAAGTATATACAGTGTCCATGGCCAATATTTTGGGCATCTGTTTTTCTGTAACAAGGCTGCCACCAAGAGTTATAGACAAATGTCCTCGGGCAATACTTGGCCTGAAAAAGCGACCGAAGATGATTGTTTCTCTCAGTTCAGAATTGTTAAGTAAATTTTTCCACTTGCCCATTATGGGATCCCTGACCATGTCAGCCAGTTTGAGGGTAGCTATAGATGAGCAATACATGCTAGCCAAGACAACGATGCTGAGTTGTTGTGAATTAATTAGTTGGAGATAGCACAGTCCAGAATCACACAGTTGTGTTCTGTTCGTCAGAGTCATACAGCAGGAAACACAGGCCTTTTGATCCAATTTGCCAACCAAGGTGCCCCATCTACCCTAATCACAACTGCCCACATGTGACCCATGTCCCTCTAAACCTTTTCTATCCATGTACCTGTCCAAATGTGGTTGTAGTATTTGCCTCAACCACCACCTTTGTCACCTGTTCCATATACCCACCACTCTATGTGTAAATAAAAAGCCCCTCACATTCCTATTAAATCTTTCCCAAAATTTCCCAAATTCATTCGAATTACGTTTAGGTCATGAGCAGGGAGATTTTTTGTGTGATGCATTGTGCTGGTTGATTTGTTGGATGATCAAAGTGTAACTGATCTGACTATAAAAATGGGAAAAAGGCAGAGAATTAAAATATTTTTAAAGATAGAATATTTTTAATACAACTATCAGAAAACTATTGAAATGGTTTATATAATGTTCAAAAAATTGCTGAGTGCTGAAATTGTCAATTCTGTGTTGTCAACAGGATCTAGACCATCACTGTTTCTTCCTGAAAAAGTGCATTTGAAAAAGAAACCATCGTTTTTTTTACATTTTACTCTTTTCCCTAACCGTCTATTTCCTTCTCATGTTTTCCTTCTGCACAATCTTCCTAGTGAAGAATCCCAATTCAACATTTCTACCCAAGATCACCACCTATCCTTTTACTGGCATTTGAAAGAAAGTTATGTTGTCTGTAGTTATTAGCACAGTATATCCCACATTGCAAATTGCTTAATAAATTAGACTCCAGCATTACAGATAATTAAGCAGCAGAAGTAGCCTATTGAGCCTAACAGATTAGTGATGGATCCTGCATCATTTCACCCCATAAACACCCAGATTAAATACAGCCCTCACGTTAGGTTACAATGCTGGCACCACACAGGACAACCGCGCCAACAGCCTCTCGTCTTTTTCTTCTTTTGCTATTTTGGTCTGTGTTGACTGTTTACTTGTGTGTTATTAGTGTACCTTTAGTTTTTGTATTATGTGGGGGTGGGGAAATACTTTTTTATCTCTTTCCTCGATGGAGCGAGCCTGCGTCGACCAAAGCTCGAGGGCCCGAGTCGAGGCGCGAGCGGGCAAATGTCTTCAGTAGACAGGTGTCTTTTAAACAACCGGGGGGGGGGGGGGGGGAGGAGGGAGGGGGGGGGAGGTGATGTCAGTCGCAGTGCGAGCAGACGGCAGGCCGATCCATTGTCACGTCGTCAGCGAAAAAAACAAGCTTTTTTAATTCAAAGTTGGATGGGTTTTGTGAACATTTGAATTAATAACTCAAGAAATAAAGCACAACATTTTCAGGTAAGCCGATTTTTGACTCCAGGGGGTAAATCTCTACCAGAATATGTGAAAAATATTCCCGTCACTCGTCGTTTTTTCAAGTAGATGTGATCACACACAAACAGATAAATACACAGACACACATGCACACACCCCTCCCACACACACCCACATCCAAGATCAGAGTTTTATAGATATAAGGATATGGATATGATGTATCCTGTTGCTTTTTTGTATGACTGTTGGCAAATCAAATTCCTTATCTGTTTACATACTTGGCTAATAAATTAATTACAATTACAATTAAAATTACAATTAAGTAGACCTCTTGGAATTCCATGGTGCATTTTCCAAAACATAAATCTTAATTATCTAGAGGGCAACAAGTTTAATTTCTGGAATGTAGCAGTTGCTCTAAGCCCCAATATATGTTTCTAGAGCTTTAGATGGTAAATTGATCAGTGAAGCAACCAGATTGTGTTCAGTTGTGCAAGGCAGTGAAAGAAGTGTAATAATATTCCTGAATATAATGTTGGACATATTCAGGAATAGCGAACAAGTTTCTCCACATGACAGTGATGACCCACTTCTTGGCTGAAGATTCATTAAACAATTTACTTGTCTCTTTTGATGTTGATTGCAAGAAATGATATTTTCCTTAATAATGTTTTGCAGTTTTATTCTTGCAACAATTTCACTTCTTGCTTCTGTGCCGTTATTTTTCTTTTTCGCTTTTTACAGTTACCTCATTGCAGCTGGAATGAACATATATGAGCAGGTAAAAGTAAAGATAACAGTTGTAATTTAATTTTCACTTTATTTAAACACAGAAACAGGGATTTAACCTAATTAGTCTGTGTTTAGGGTTCACAAGAGCCTCTCCCCACCCTTATTTATTCATCCCATGACATGTATTTCTCTGGCTTCCCTTTAAACCATTCGTGTAATTTGCCTTAATTATTGTTCAAAATACTAACTGCTGTTATGGCAAAGGAGTTTTCTGAATCACCTTTTGGATTTAGTGGTGTGGTGATTCCTTGGCTGGCTACCTGCCATAAAGCATAGATTAGTCATTTTAAATCAGTTGAGTTTTTGAAGCCCACTCCTCTTTTCTCTCTAGCTGCTGCCACTTGGTTCCATACTAAGGAAGCACGGAATTTCATTCCACTTTTATGCAGATGACAGTCAGATTTATGTGCCTCTTAAAAAGAAGGATGAACGCTCTGTCGGACTGTTACTTAAGTGTCTCAACGACATAAAGGCCTGGATGGCTCTGTACTTTTTAAGTTGTAATGATAAAAAGACGAAGTAATGGTTTTTGGTGGCACCACTGCCCCCCCCCCCCCTGTAGATCTGGGCTCCCTGGCCCAGTATATCAGACCAAGTATCACAAACCTAGGGGTTAAGGTGGACCCTGAGCTTAAATTTGACAGTCAGATTAAGGCTATTGTTAAATCAAGCTTTTTCCATTTGAGGCAGCTGTCAAAATAAAGCCAATTCTGTCAAGGCAGCACTTTGAGACGGTAATCCACGCCTTTGTTACCACTCGGCTGGATTACTGCAATGCACTGTATGTGGGGGTTAGTGGGTCCTCCATCGCCCATCTCCAGATGGTACAGAATGCAGCTGTACGTCTTTTAACTGGTACACGTAAACATGAGTACATTTCGCACATTTTAGCCTCACTCCACTGGTTGCCTATTCAGTTTAGGATCCATTTTAAAATTATTTTATTTGCTTTTAAATCCCTAAATGGTCTTGCCCCGCCCTACCTATCTGAGCTTCTACACCCTTATACACCCGCCCGCTCTCTCAGGTCAGATAATCAGCTGCTCCTGAGTGGGCCTAAAACTAAGCTGAAGCTCAGAGGGGACCGTGCCTTTGCTGTGTCGGCACCCAAATTATGGAACGATCTGCCTCTCCACATTAAACAGGCCTCTTCTCTGTCTGTTTTTAAATCACTTCAAAAAACTCATCTCTTCTCCATGGCCTTTGATACGCAATAAGATGTCGACTATATTTATTTACTTAATTTAATTTCTTATTTTTTTGATTGCTTTTATTCCGTGGTTATTATTTTGACTCATGTTTTATGTCTTTTAATTAATTGTTGTATTCCATATGTAACTTTTTGCGCCTCATGTGAGCTGTTATGGCGTCTGTTTATGATGTATGTACAGCACTTTGGTCAACATTGGCTGTTTTAAAGTGCTTAACAAATAAAGTTGGATTCGATTGGATTGGATTAAACACTTCTCTCAAACCCTAGTATATACTCATTGACCTTTAATCAATGAATTTGAAATGTAGGACTAATTGATCAAAATATTTTCTCGTGGTTGTTGTGAGATTGCCCTCTGGAAGAACCGGTCACAAGAGGCTCCCAGTACAAAGAAACAAATTAAATCTGGTCCTGATGTGACATGGTAAAGCCCGTGGCCTCTGACTTACTGAGTGTCCTGATCATTTGAAGGGTATGTTACGATGTTCAATTTGGTTCTGGGCTGTTTCAATGCAGTTGTGATGAATTACCATGTGAGCCTGGGGGATGGGCTCTGGGTGCAGGGTGGGGAAGAAAAGTCCACAGGGAGTGGAGTCAAGTCACTTGGTGTAAAATCAAAATACTGCAGTGCTGGAACTCTGAAATAACAACTGGAAACACCCACTGAATATATTTATTTTATACTTTGCTGATATTACCTGATTTTCACCCAGAGAGTTGTACATCTGTGGTTTTCAATCAGAGAGTTGTGAATCTGTGGAATTCTCTGCTTCAGAAGGCAGTGGAGGCCAATTCTCTGGATGCTTTCAAGAGAGAGTTAGATAGAGCTGTTAAAGAAAGCGGAGTCAAGGGGTATGGGGAGAAGACAGGACCGGGGTACTGATTGTGTGGTAGATCAGCCATGATCACAGTGGATGGTGGTGTTGGCTTGTAGGGGCAAATGGCCTACTCCTGCATCAATTCTCTATTGTCCTTTGACTGATCAATATGATTTTCTTGCTGACAGATTATGAGGACATATAAACATGAAAGGAATCAATTTGATACGGGATGTTGGAGAAACTTTACTGTCCTGTTGTTCGGTCACCAGCTATCGAGGTAAGATCGCCTTGTAAAATAAGAACTTGTGACAACGTAATGTATTGGCCAGTCTGTATTATTTAAATACAGAAATGTTATTCAATCAATGAGTGAATTCCCGGTTTTACCCTGTGAGAAATATTCGTCTTCCACCCATCCTGCAGCTAAATTAGCTTTTCCTTCCAGTTCCAATGAAGGGTCTTTGACCTAAAATCTTAACTCAATCTCTCTTCATACAGTTGTAGCCTGATCAGCTGAGTATTTCCAGCATTTTCTGCTGTTATTGTGGCATTTAAATGAACCTCCTTGAGGGAGGATTTCTGCTGTCTGGCATCAGGCCATAACAATTTCACATCCTGAAGTGTCCCAGCAATGGACACTGCTGTGTGAGGATCTTTACCAGAAGAACTGCGATGGTTCAAGATGGTAGTCCACCATCGCTTTCTCAAGGGCAATTGAAAATAGGCAAGAAATGCAGATCCTATTCGGGACACTCGCACTTGAAAAATATATTGATTTTCTTTAGCCAGAGGGTGGTGAATCTGTGGAATTCATTGCTACAGATCTCTGAGGAAGCCAAGACATTAAGCATTTTTAAAGAGGAGATTTATAGGTTTTTGATTAGTAAGGGTGTCAAAGGTTGGGGGAGAAGGCAGAATGGGGTTGAGAAAGAAAAACAGATCAGTTATGATTGAATGGTGGAGTTAACTTGATGGGCCGAATGGTCTATTACTGCTCCTATGCGTTATGGTCTTATAGACTTATTATGGTTCTAGCTGTATTGTAAGTCTGAACATCAGCATTACTAATTTAGTTCACTTTGTTTTATTTTAGCTGCAAAAAAAGAATGAAGTCACCGTGCTCCCAAGTTCTCTGGTGGAATGTCCGTCCGTCAGTTCAAAGTGTGCGGACACCACATCTGCCACATTTACAGCCATCCTATCTTGTTCCAATGCTGTTGTTCCACTACCTGTTGCTTGTGTTCCTACTTTACCCAACCGCCCCCAAAGTGCCCCCTTGCCCACTTTCTCTTACCTTAATGAAAACTCTGGTGCTCCATTTCAAACTCTTTCCTCTCAACTGGCCTATTTACCTGTTACCACATTAGCTACCCATTCCCCTGTCAATACCCATGCCAGCTCCCTCTCCTTATAAATGTCCTGCCTGAACCTTAACTGCCACTGCTCGGATCAACACAACTGGAACGAATATGACAAACGATTTTCCTTGTTACCTTCCCACTTCCCACTTGTTGCCTTCCCACCTCACTTCCCTTCACAACCCCTACTAGCAGCAGCCCTTTGGAAAGCAACAGATTGTGTCACCTGGATGATTCTTGTGTCGTGATCAAACAGTGAGTACCTCCCAACAATAATAATATGTTAATTAATTAATGAAAATGAAGTTCAACGGAAAATTAAAACCAAAGAAAAAAATATTTTAACTTCTGACCATTTTCTTCAAGAATTGTCAGCTATTGTTTACAGGGATTGTCTTTTGTAGGCTTCAACACAATTGAGGAAGGCTTCAATGTGACATTTGGGCAAAATGATTCTCCCTCAAGAGGTTAGCAATTCACAAACGTCTGTGAGGACAGGAAGAGGCATAGAGGTAACATTCTACAAGTGTGACTTATTGGTGAGTTGCAGTTTCTAGCTAACCATATAACCATATAACAATTACAGCACGGAAACAGGCCATCTCGGCCCTACAAGTCCGTGCTGAACAACTTTTTTCCCTTAATCCCACCAGCCTGCACTCATACCATAACCCTCCATTCCCTTCTCATCCATATGCCTATCCAATTTATTTTTAAATGATACCAACGACGCTGCCTCCACCACTTCCACAGGAAGCTCATTCCACACCGCTACCACTCTCTGAGTAAAGAAGTTCCCCCTCATGTTACCCCTAAACTTCTGTCCCTTAATTCTGAGGTCATGTCCTCTTGTTTGAATCTTCCCTATTCTCAAAGGGAAAAGCTGATCCACATCAATTCTGCCTATCCCTCTCATAATTTTAAAGACCTCTATCAAGTCTCCCCTTAACCTTCTGCGCTCCAGAGAATAAAGACCTAACTTATTCAACCTTTCTCTGTAACTCAGTTGTTGAAACCCAGCAACATTCTAGTAAATCTCCTCTGTACTCTCTCTATTTTGTTGACATCCTTCCTATAATTGGGCGACCAAAATTGTAAACCATACTCCAGATTTGGTCTCACCAATGCGTTGTATAATTTTAACATTACATCCCAGCTTCTATACTCCATGCTCTGATTTATAAAGACTAGCATACCAAAAGCTTTCTTTACCACCCTATCTATATGAGATTCCACCTTCAAGGAACTATGCACGGTTATTCCCAGATCCCTCTGTTCACCTACATTCTTCAATTCCCTACCATTTACCATGTATGACAATGATGACACATGACACATGACAATGATGACCCACTTCTTGGCTGAAGATTCATTAAACAATTTACTTGTCTCTTTTGATGTTGATTGCAAGAAATGATATTTTCCTTAACTGTACAACTGTACTCTTCAATTCCCTACCATTTACCATGTACGTCCTATTTTGATTTGTTCTGCCAAGGTGTAGCACCTCACATTTATCAGCATTAAACTCCATCTGCCATCTTTCAGCCCATTCTTCCAAATGGCCTAAATCACTCTGTAGACTTTGGAAATCCTCTTCATTATCCACAACACCCCCTATCTTGGTATCATCTGCATACTTACTAATCCAATTTACCACACCTTCATCCAGATCATTGATGTACATGACAAACAACAAAGGACCCAACACAGATCCCTGAGGCACCCCACTAGTCACCTGCCTCCAACCCGACAAACAACCATCCACCATTACCCTCTGGCTTCTCCCATTCAGCCACTGTTGAATCCATCTTGCTACTCCTGCATTTATACCCAACAGTTGAACCTTCTTAACCAACCTTCCATGAGGAACCTTGTTAAAGGCCTTACTGAAGTCCATATAGACAACATCCACTGCTTTACCCTCATCAATTTCCCGAGTAACCTCTTTAAAAAATTCAAGAAGATTAGTCAAACATGACCTTCCAGGCACAAATCCATATTGACTGTTCCTTATCAGACCCTGTTTATCCAGATGCTTATATATACTCTCCGACCAATCAGCGACGCCAACCTCACCTGCCCTCACCATGATGGCCGCCCGCCGGTCCGCCCCGGGCCAAGTCTCTCCATCGACCGCATGAAAATAGCGGCGGAGAATCGGCAGTTGGTGATGTCGCTGTGGACGGAGCTGAGGTAATTAATGTTGTAAATGAGCAGCAGCTGCAGTGGATTAAGCGAGATGTGTGGGGTCAACATGGTGGAGAACTTGTAATTGTTATATGGTTATAAATGTGAGGTCAATGAGCACATAATCTACAGCATAGATCCTATTACAGAGCAACATGGCCTACTCTCGCGCAAACGCATAGTACGGTCATGGGAAGATGCATGGGTGATTATAGGACCCATTTAAGCAACCAGCCTCTGCCATCTTGCTTCCGGCCGAAGCTTGGATCTTTGCTTCGCCTCCGCTCCAGTATCTTCGCTTTGGTCTTTGACTTGGGCGGGGAGAGGGGTGCGCGGCCCGGGGAGGCCTGCGGCCTTGGCGGGGTGAGGGGGGTGCGCAGCCCGGGACATCGGGGCATAGGGGGGGGGAGACATTGTAGTGTGGGGGAGGCCAGGGAGTGCCAGGGTGGGGGTGTTGAAGGGTGTGATGGGGCCTAGTGTGCGTGAAGTTGCGGGGAGGTTTACATTGTTTATTATCTAATGTCCTTTGCCTAGTCTGAAATAAAGTTCATCATTGGATATAAAAATCAGAAGAAATATAATTGTGTGTGTTATATGGTTATATACATTTATATCACATTCATGTATGTGTGTTTATAAACATTTTATCCTTTAACAATAATTAACAGAAGTATGAACTAACAGAATTATGAATCTAACCCTACATCACGCACAAAAACTGTTCCCCCGCAACGTTAATTACCCTGCGAGTCGGGTCGGGTAGGTTCCGGTTACTACAAAATCAACTCAAACACTGCTTGTGAGCTATTTAAAAATAAATGATTTAAAAAACATAAAAAAAGACAATTACCAGAGTCAAATTTTATACTTGACAAGAATTAACAGAAGAATGAACTGACAGAATTATGAATCTAACCCTATATCACACACACAAACTGTTCCCCGCAACACTTATTACACTGCAAGTCGGGTCGGGTCAGGTAGGCTCCGGTTACTAAAATGGGCGGGGGAAAATACCCAGAATCCCCTCCGTAGCGTACTACACGTCAGCCCATTGCATTTCGCAGGAGTAAGCTATCTTGCTCCGCAATAGGATCTTTGATATAAACGTGGATGGGGGGAAGGGGAGTGGGGGGGGGGGGGGAAGAATTGGAGAGGGGGATATTGGAGAGAAGAGAGAGAGAGCGAGGAAAGAGGGAGAGTTGGAGAGAGAGGGGTTGCAGAGAAGGGGGCGGGAGTTCTCCCTTCTGCCTCACCACCACTGTTGGCCGCCCTTTGTGAGGTGATTGGAGACCAAAACCAGTTACCCTTTAGATCTCCCTCTCCCTACCTCCCTCCCCTTCCCCTTGCCTCCTTCTTTAGAGGGGGCGAGGATGAGGGAAGGAAGGGGGGGGAGGGCGGAGGGGAGAGAGGAGTGTGCCTTGCTTTGTGGAGAAGCGGGATGTGGGAACGCTGTACGCAGGTGGTGCCTCGCTCTCACACTGGGATCCCCCCATCACTGCGCAGTCTATCTGACTCCCTGCACCCCCCCCCCCCCTTCTTTAGACCCAACCCTGAAACGTTGGATATTTCCTTCGCTCCAGAGATGCTGCCTCACAGCCGCTACTACTATGCAGGAGGTGGCACCAAAGCAATCGTCGATGTAGCAGAGGTAGGGGTCGGGGATGGGGCCCTGGTAAGTATTGCACAAGGATTGTTTGACGTACCCGACAAAGAGGCAGGCGTAGCTGGGGCCCATGCGCGTGCCCATAGCTACGCCTTGTGTTTGGAGGAAATGGGAGGAGTCAAACAAGAAGTTATTGAGGGTAAGGACCGGCTCCGCTAGGCGGAGGAGAGTTTCAGTGGACGGGTATAGGTTGCTTCTCTGGTCGAGGAAGAACTGGAGGGCTTTGAGACCATCCTGGTGGGGGATGGAGGTGTAGAGTGACTGGACGTCCATGGTGAAGATGAGAGGATGGGGGCCTAGAGCATGGAATGAGCAGAGACGACGGGACAGGCAGCATCTCTAGAGACAAGGAATGGGTGACGTTTCGGGTAGACATTGAAGATGGGTCTCGACCCAGAAACGTTACCCATTACTTCCAGCATTTTGTTTCTATCTAAACAGCGCCTATCCATCCACGTGGCGTTGTGCCAGCAGGCTGGAGCGGGCAAAGGCCTTGCCGCAGATCGGCAGGTGAAGGGACGCTGGCCAGTGTGGACTCGTGGGTGCTCCAGCAGGTGAGACCCTTGCCACACCCAGTGCACACAAAGGATCTGTCTCCTGTGTGTATCCGCTGGTTCTCCCGCAGCCCCCGTTCTAAGTTGTCACAGTGGGAGCAGTTGCTCGCCGGCGTGGGTCCGCCGGTGTTGTCGCAACCCCCGCAAGCTGTCAAACTCCTCACTGCAGTACGGGCAGTCGTAGGGCTGGCCACTGGTGTGCACGCGCTGGTGAGACAGGGCATGGGAGGCCATGGCAGAGCGCTCTTCACACACCGGGCTGGGGATGGGACGGGAGCCGGTGTGCAACCGCTGGTGGGACAGTAGCTTGGATGAGTGAGTGAAGCCCTTGCCGCACTGGGTGCAGGTGAAGAGGTGCTCGCCGGTGTGAGTGCGCTGGTGGTCCAACAGGGTTCCGGAGCGGGTGAAGCGCTTGCCGCACTGGGTGCAGGTGAATGGGCGCTCCCCGGTGTGGGTGCGCTGGTGCTCCAGCAGGTGACCAGACCGCATGAAGCCCTTGCCGCACTGGGTGCAGGTGTAGGGCCGCTCCCTGGTGTGGGTGCGCTGGTGCTCCAGCAGGTGACTAGACCGGGTGAAGCCCTTGCCACACTGGGTGCAGATGTAGGGGCGCTCCCCGGTGTGGGTGCGCTGGTGCACCAGCAGGCTGTTGGAGCGGGTGAAGCGCTTGCCGCATTGGGTGCAGGTGTAGGGCCGCTCCCCAGTGTGGGTGCGCTGGTGCTTCAGCAGGTTGTTGGAGCAGATGAAGCCCTTGCCGCATTGGATGCAGGCGTAGGGGCGCTCCCCAGTGTGGGTGCGCTGGTGGGACAGCAAGCTGCCGGAGAAGTTGAAGTTCTTGCCGCATTGGTCGCAGGTGTATGGCCGCTCCGCGGTGTGGATGCGCTGGTGCTTCAGCAGGTGAGGGGACTGGATGAATCCCTTGCCGCACTGGGCGCATGTATAGGGCCGCTCCCCAGTGTGGGTGCGCTGGTGCACCAGCAGGCTGTTGGAGCAGATGAAGCCCTTGCTGCATTGGGTGCAGGTGTAGGGCCGCTCCCCAGTGTGGGTACGCTGGTGCTTCAGCAGGTGACTGGCTTGGGTGTAGCTCTTGCCGCACTGGGTACAGGTGTAGGGCCGCTCCCCAGTGTGTGTGCGCTGGTGGGACAGCAGCGTGCTTGAGTGGGTGTAGCTCTTGCCGCACTGGGCACAGGCGTAGGGGCGCTCGCCAGTGTGGGTGCGCTGGTGGGACAGCAGGTGAGGGGACTGGATGAATCCCTTGCCGCACTGGGCGCATGTATAGGGCCGCTCCCCAGTGTGGGTGCGCTGGTGCACTAACAGGTGACTGGAGAGGGTGAAGCCCTTGCCGCACTGCTCACAGCGGTAGGGGCGCTTGCCGGTGTGGAGGCGCCGATGGGACTGCAGGTCTTTGGACTGGGTAAAGCCTTTGCCGCAGTCGCTGCAGGTGTAGGGGCGCTCACTGGCGTGCAGGCTCCCGTGCCTCTTCAGGCGATTGGACGACTTGAAGCCTTTGCCGCAGTCGGAGCAGGTGAAGGGCCGCTCACTGCTGTGCACCAGCAGGTGATTCCGTAACCACGACAAGTGGACAAAGCTCATGTCGCAGGTGGAGCAGCCATAGGGCTTCTCGCCCGTGTGCACCTGCCGGTCCATCTTCAGGTGATTCGCCGTCTTGAAGCTCGTGTCGCAGTTGGGGCAGGTGAAGGGCCTCTCGCTGGCGTGCACGCGGTTGTGCCCCTGCAGGTACTTGTAGTGAGATTAGCTCTTGCCGCATTCCGTGCAGTTGAAGGGACGTTCTCCCGTGTGCACCCGCCGGTGGGCCTCCAGCTCGCTCAAGAACCGCCAGGCCTTGCCACACACGTCACACTCATAACGCTTCTCCTTGTTGGTCCTCAATCGAAGCTCAGCTCGCACACCGGGCAGATAGGGGGCTCACCGACACCCTGGCCACCCTCACGTCCCCGTCTCTCCGTCCACAGCAACGGCTCCTAAACCCTGCATGAGGGGAACAGAGGGTCAACAATCTGGCAAACAGGACATTACTTGCACATATTGGGTGTGTTTATGGCGGAGGAAACCGTTATAAAGAAACATAGAAAATAGGTGCAGGAGTAGGCCATTCGGCCCTTCGAGCATGCAACGCCATTCAATATGATCATGGCTGATCATTTAACTCCGTATCCTGTACCTCCCTTCTCTCCATACCCCGTGATCCCTTTAGCCACAAGGGCCACATCTAATTCCCTCTTAAATATAGCCAATGACCTGGCCTCGACTACCCTCTGTGGCAGAGAATTCCAGAGATTCACCACAAATGTTTTTTCTCGTCGCGGTCCTAAAAGACTTCCCCCTTATCCTTAAACTGTGTCCCCTTGTTCTGACTTCCCCAACATCGGGAACAATCTTCCTGCATCTAGCCTGTCCAACCCCTTAAGAATTTTGTATGTTTCTATAAGACCCTTCCTCAATCTTCTGAATTCTAGCGAGTACAAGCCGAGTCTATGCAGTCTTTCATCATATGAAAGTCCTGCCATCCCAGCAATCAGTCTGGTGAACGTTCTCTGTACTCCCTCTATGGCAAGAATGTCATTCCTCAGATTAGGAGACCAAAACTGTACGCAATACTCCTGGTGTGATCTCACCAAGGCCCTGTACAACTGCAGTAGAACCTCCCTTCTCCTACACTCAAATCCTTTTGCAATGAATGCTAACATATCATTCGCTTTCTTCACTGCCTGCTGCACTTGCATGCCTACTTTCAATGACTGGTGCACCATGACCCCCAGGTCTCGTTGCATCTCTCGTTTTCCTAAATGGCCACCATTCAGATGATAATCTACTTTCCTGTTCTTGCCATCAAAGTGAATAACCTCACCTTTATCCACATTATACTGCATCTGCCATGCATTTGCCCACTCATCCAACCTATCCAAGGCTCCTTGCAGCCTCCTAGCATCCTCCTCACAGCCAACACTGCCCCCAGCTTTGTGTCATCCGCAAACTTGGAGATGTTGCATTCAATTCCCTCATCCAAATCATGAATCTATAATACTAAAAGTCTGTTCTTGACCGGTTTTGGCCATCTGTGCTGCGAATTCCGAGAGAACGCCGCCACCTACGGCCGTCATTTTTGGTCACCTCGCTCAGAGCCCCCCTCCGCCGCATGTGTGCCGAGCATTTTTCCCGTCGATGAAAAATGACAGAGATATTAATGTTTTTACAAAATTCCCCATTCTCTCTGCTGCCCCCGCTGGAGGCAGGGAGGAGGGACTATAAAACCAGGAAGTGGTGTGCCTCAATCAGTCTCTGCAAACGGTGTGCCTCAATCAGTCTCTGCAAGTGGTGTGCCTCAATCAGTCTCTGCAAGTGGTGTGCCTCAATCAGAGCTCTGAATAACACTGAACAAATGTCTCCACAGCTGTGAGTACCCATAATGTGGTTTGAAAATGAAAATATGATTAGTTTGAGGAAAAAAGCACTGCCTGCAAATGGTTGTTTGGGTTGAAGTGTGTACAGCTGCAGCTCCTGGCAGACCGCATTGAACGATTGGAACTGCGGCTGGATTCATACTGGAGCATCCATGATGCTGAGAAAGTCGTGGATAGCACGTACAGCGAGTTGGTCACACCGCAGGTAAAAGGTAAGCGGATAGAAAGGGAACGGGTGGCCAATAGCCAGCAAAGCAGTAGGCAGGTAGTGCAGGAGTGCCCTGCGGTTATCTCCCTCCTAAACAGGTATACCATTTTGGATACTGTTGAGGGAGATGGTTCATCAGGGGAATGCAGCAGCAGCCAAGTTCATGGCACCATGGGTGGCTCTGCGGCACATGAGGGGGGGGAAAAAGAGTGGAAGGGCAATAGTAATAGGGGATTCAATTGTCAGGGGAATAGATAGGCGTTTCTGCGGCCGCAAACTAGACTCCAGGATGGTATGTTGCCTGGTACACAAAAATGCTGGAGAAACTCAGCGGGTGCAGCAGCATCTATGGAGCAAAGGAAATAGGCGATGTTTCGGGCCAAAACCCTTCTTGAGACTGATGGGGGGTGGGGGGGGAGAAGGAAGGAAAAAGGGAGGAGGAGGGGCCCGAGGGCGGGGTGGTTGGGAGGAGACAGCTCGAGGGTTAAGGACGGGGAGGAGACAGCAAGGGCTAGCAAAATTGGGAGAATTCAACATTCATGCCATCCGGACGCAAGCAACCCAGGCGGAATGTGAGGTGCTGTTCCTCCAATTTCCGGTGTTGCTCACTCTGGCAATGGAGGAGACCCAGGACAGAGAGGTCGGATTGGGAATGGGAGGGGGAGTTGAAGTACTGAGCCACCAGGAGTTCAGGTAGGTTATTGCGGACTGAGCGGAGGTGTTCGGCGAAACGATCGCCCAACCTCCGCTTAGTCTCCCCGATGTAGATCAGCTGACATCTAGAGCAGCGGATGCAGTAGATGAGGTTGGAGGAGATACAGGTGCACCTTTGTCGCACCTGGAACGAATGCTTGGGTCCTTGAATGGAGTCGAGGGGGGACACAGGTGTTGCATTTCTTGCAGTTGCAACGGAAAGTGCCCGGGGAGGGGGTGGTACGGGAGGGAAGTGAAGAATTGACAAGGGAGTTACGAAGGGAGCGGTCTTTGCAGAAGGCAGACATAGGGGGAGATGGGAAGATGTGGCGAGTGGTGGGGTCACGTTGGAGGTGGCGGAAATGGCAGAGGATTATGTGTTGTATTTGCCGGCTGGTGGGGTGAAAGGCGAGGACTAGGGGGACTCTACCTTTGTTGCGAGTGCGGGGATGGGGAGAGAGAGCAGTGTTGCGGGGTATGAATGAGACCCTGGTGCGAGCCTCATCTATGGTGGTGGAGGGGAATCCCCGTTCCCTGAAGAACGAGGACATTTCCAATGCCCTGGTGTGGAACGTCTCATCCTAGGAACAGATGCAGCGTAGGCGGAGGAATTGGGAGTAGGGGATGGAGTCTTTACAGGGGGCAGGGTGGGAAGACATGTAGTCCAGGTATGTTGGAGGTATGTTGGTATGAGGTATGTTGCCTCCCTGGTGCAAGGGTCAGGGATGTCATTGAACGGCTGCAGAACATTCTGGAGGAGGAGGGTGAACAGCCAGTTGTCGTGGTGCATATTGGCACCAACGATATAGGTAAAAAAAGGGACGAGGTCCTACAAGATGAATTTAGGGAGCTAGGAGATAAACTTAAAAGTAGGACCTCAAAGGTAATAATCTCTGGATTACTACCAGTACCACGGGCCAGTCAGAGTAGAAATAGGAGGATATTGCAGATGAATACGTGGCTTGAAAAATGGTGCAAGGGAGAGGGATTCAAATTTTTAGGGCATTGGAACCAGTTCTGGAGGAGGTGGGACCAATACAAACAGGACGGTCTGCACCTGGGCTGGAATGGAACCAATGTCCTTGGGGGGGTGTTTGCTAGTGCTGTCGGGGAGGATTTAAACTAATGTGGCAGGGGGATGGGTACAGGAGCAGAGAGGCAAGGGGGTGTAAAATGAGGGTAGAAGCAATAGGTAGCAAGGTGAAAAGTAAAAGTGGCAGGCAGACAAAACCAGGGCAAAAATCAAAAAGAGCCACTTTTCAACATAATTGTATAAGGGATAAGAGTGTTGTAAAAACAAGCCTGAAGGCTTTGTGTCTTAATGCAAGGAGCATTCGTAATAAGGTGGATGATTTGAACGTGCAGATAGCCATTAATGATTATGATATAGGGTACACAAAAATGCTGGAGAAACTCAGCGGGTGCAGCAGCATCTATGGAGCGAAGGAAATAGGCGACGTTTCGGGCCGAAACACTTCTTCAGATATAGTTGGGATCACGGAGACATGGCTCCAGGGTGACCAAGGCTGGGAGCTGAACATCCAGGGATATTCAATATTCAGGAGGGATAGACAGAAAGGAAAAGGAGGTGGGGTAGAATTGCTGGTTAGAGAGGGGATTAACGCAATGGAAAGGAAGGACATTAGTTTGGAGGATGTGGAATCGGTATGGGGAGAGCAGCGAAACACTAAGGGGCAGAAAACGCTGGTGGGTGTTGTGTACAGGCCACCAAACAGTAGTAGTGAAGTTGGAGATGGTATCAAACAGGAAATTAGAAATGCGTGTGACAAAGGCAAAACAGTTATAATGAGTGACTTCAATCTACATATAGATTGGGTGAATTAAATTAGCAGGGGTGCTGAGGAAGAGGATTTCTTGGAATGTATGCGGGATAGTTATCTAAATCAACATGTTGAGGAACCAACGAGAGAGCAGGCTATTTTAGACTGGGTATTGAGTAATGAGGAAGGGTTAGTTAGCAGTCTTGTTGTACGTGCCCCCTTGGGCAAGAGTGACCATAATATGGTTGAGTTCTTCATTAGGATGGAGAGTGACATTGTTAATTCAGAAACAATGGTTCTGAACTTAAAGAAAGGTAACTTTGAGAGTATGAGACATGAATTGGCCAAGATTGACTGGCAATTAATTCTAAAAGGGTTGACGGTGGATATGCAATGGAAGACATTTAAAGACTGCATGGATGAACTACAAAAATTGTTCATCCCGGTTTGGGAAAATAATAAATCAGGGAAGGTAGTGCATCCGTGGATAACAAGAGAAATCAGGGATAGTATCAAAGTGAAGGAGTATGCGTACAAATATTTAAGAGGGAGTTAGATGTGGCTATATTTAAGAGGGAGTTAGATGTGGCCCTTGTGGCTAAGGGGATCAGGGGGTATGGACAGAAGGCAGGTACGGGATACTGAGTTGGATGATCAGCCATGATCATATTGAATGGCGGTGCAGGCTCGAAGGGCCGAATGGCCTACTCCTGCACCTAATTTCTACGTTTCTATGTTTCTAAATTAGAAAAAGCAGCATACCAGAGGGCTGGGAGAAATTCAGAGACCAGCAGAGGAGGACAAAGGGCTTAATTAGGAAAGGAAAAATAGATTATGAAAGAAAACTGGCAGGGAACATAAAAACTGACTGCAAAAGTTTTTATAGATATGTGAAAAGAAATGTGAAAAGAAAGAGAGTAGTTAAAACAAATGTAGGTCCCTTGCAGTCAGAAACAGGTGAGTTGATCATGGGGAACAAGGATATGGCGGACCAATTGAATAACTACTTTGGTTTCGTCTTCACTAAGGAAGACATAAATAATCTGCTGGAAATAGCAGGGGACCGCGGGTCAAAGGAGTTGGAGGAATTAAGTGACATCCAGGTTAGCCGGGAAGTGGGGTTGGGTAAATTGAATGGATTAAAGGCCGATAAATCCCCAGGGCCAGATAGGCTGCATCCCAGAGTACTTAAGGAAATAGTGGATGCATTAGAAATAATCTTTCAAAACTCTTTTGATTCTGGAGTGGTTCCTGAGGATTGGCGGGTAGCAAACAGGGAATTACAGACCAGTTAGTCTAACATCGGTAGTGGGGAAACTGCTAGAGTCAGTTATTAAAGATGGGATAGCAGCACATTTGGAAAGTGGTGAAATCATTGGAAACCATCGAGGATGTAACTAGTAGCGTGGATAGTGGAGAACCAGTGGATGTGGTGTATCTGGACTTCCAGAAGGCTTTCGACAAGGTCCCACATATGAGATTAGTATACAAACTTAAAGCACACGGCATTGGGGGTTCAGTATTGATGTGCATAGAGAACTGGCTGGCAAACAGGAAGCAAAGAGTAGGAGTAAACGGGTCCTTTTCACAATGGCGAGCAGTGACAAGTGGGGTACCGCAAGGCTCAGTGCTGGGACCCCAGCTATTTACAATATATATTAATAATCTGGATGAGGGAATTGAAGGCAATATCTCCACGTTTGCGGCTGACACTAAGCTGGGGGGCAGTGTTAGCTGTGAGGAGGATGCTAGGAGACTGCAAGGTGACTTGGATAGGTTGGGTGAGAAGGCAAATGTTTGGCAGATGCAGTATAATGTGGATAAATGTGAGGTTATCCATTTTGGTGGCAAAAACAGGAAAGCAGACTTATCGAAATGGTGGCCGATTAGGAAATGGGGAGATGCAGCGAGACCTGGGTGTCATGGTACACCAGTCATTGAAAGTAGGCATGAAGGTGCAGCAGGCAGTGAAGAAAGCGGATGGTATGTTAGCTTTCATAGCAAAAGGATTTGAGTATAGGAGCAGGGAGGTTCTACTGCAGTTGTACAGGGTCTTGGTGAGACCACACCTGGAGTATTGCGTACAGTTTTGGTCTCCAAATCTGAGGAAGGACATTATTGCCAGAGAGGGAGTGCAGAGAAGGTTCACCAGACTGATTCCTGGGATGTCAGGACTGTCTTATGAAGAAAGACTGGATAGACTTGGTTGATACTCTCTAGAATTTAGGAGATTGAGAGGGGATCTTATAGAAACTTACAAAATTCTTAAGGAGTTGGACTGGCTAGATGCAGGAAGATTGTTCCCGATGTTGGGGAAGTCCAGGACAAGGGGTCACAGCTTAAGGATAAGAGGGAAATCGTTTAAAACCGAGATGAGAAAATCTTTTTTCACACAGAGAGTGGTGAATCTCTGGAACTCTCTGTCACAGAGGGTAGTTGAGGCCAGTTCATTGGCTATATTTAAGAGGGAGTTAGATGTGGCCTTTGTGGCTAAGGGGAGCAGAGGGTATGGAGAGAAGGCAGGTACGGGATACTGAGTTGGATGATCGGCCATGATCATATTGAATGGCGGTGCAGGCTCGAAGGGGCGAATGGCCTACTCCTGCACCTAATTTCTATGTTTCTAAGTAAAAAGGCACCCTCTCCTCTCCCTTCTCTCCCCTCTTTTTCTCCCTCTCCTCCCCTCCGTCTCTCCCCTCCACACCCCTACCCCCTTCCCTCCACACCTCTCCCCCTCCCCTCACCCCCCTCTCAGCACACCCTCTCTCTCCCCGCCATCCCCTCCCCCACCCTGCCTCCCCTAAACCCTCTCCTCTCCACACCCCCTACCCTCTTCCCTCCACCCCCCTCCCGGCTCCCCACCTCACTCCCCTCTCAGCACCCTCTCTCTGCCCCTCACTCTCACCCTCTCTCTCCTCCCCCTCCCCACCTTTCCCCCCTCACCCACCCTCCCTCTTCTCCTCCTCTCCGCCCCCCTATCCCTCTTGCCCCTCTCTATGTCTCTGCCCCCTCTCTCTCTGCCCTCACTCTCTAACCCCCCCCCCCCCTCTCTCTCTAGATGTGTCTGCAAGTTGGGGGCTATGCGTCAGTAGATAGGGTGGTTATGGGGTAAAAGGAGCAAATTAATAATATTAATATAATATCAAGGGGGGTAATTAGCGCGAGTGCGGGGTGGGGGGGGAATAGTTAGTGTGTGTGATGCTGCATGCCGCCTCCTCCCCCACAACCGCTAGTTGGGGGAACAGACCCAACGGGTCTGCACTTGGTCTAGTATATATTGTAAATAGCTGGGGTCCCAGCACTGAGCCTTGCGGTACCCCACTAGTCACTGCCTGCCATTCTGAAAAAGGACCCATTTGCTCCTATTCTTTGCTTCCTGTCTGCCAGCCAGTTCTCTTTGCACATCAATACTGAACCCCCACTACCATGTGCTTTAAGTTAGTATCCTAATCTCTTATGTGGGACCTTGTCAAAATCCTTCTGAAAGTCCACATCCACTGGTTCTCCCTTATCCACCCTACTAGATACATCCTCGAAAAAAATTCTATAAGATTCGTCAGACATGATTTACCTTTCATAAATTCATGCTGACTTTGTCCAATGATTTCACCACTTTCCAAATGTGCTGCTATCCCATCTTTAATAACTGACTCTAGCATTTCCCCCATACCGATGTTAGACTTACTGGTCTGTAATTCCCTGTTTTCTCTCTCCCTCCCTTTTTAAAAGTGGTGTTACATTAGCTACCCTCCAATCCTCAGGAACTACTCCAAAATCTAAAGAGTTTTGAAAAATTATCACTAATGCATCCACTATTTCTGGGGATACTTCCTTAAGTACTCTGGGATGCACTATTTATCACTAATACAATTCTGTGCGGCACAGTGGCGCAGCGGGACTGCTGCTGCCTCACCGCCAGATATCCGGGCTCCATCCTGACTACGGGTGCTGTCTGTGTGGCTTTTGTACATTCTCCCCTTGACCTGTGTTGATTTTTACTCCGGCTGCTCCGGTTTTGTAGTGCTGGTGTATGAGGTGATCGCTGGTCAGCGTGGACTCCACGGGCCGAAAGACCTGTTTCCACGCTGCATCTCTAAACTAAAGAAGGGTCTCGGCCCAAAATGTCACCCATTCATTCTCTCCATTTTGTGTCTATCTTCTCCACAGATGCTGCCAGACCCGCTGAATTACTCCAGCACTTTGTGTCTATCTTCTCCACAGATGCTGCCTGACCCACTGAATTAATCCAGCACTTTGTGTCTATCTTCTCCACACAGATGCTGCCTGACCCACTGAATTACTCCAGCACTTTGTGTCTATCTTCTCCACAGATGCTGCCTGACCCGCTGAATTACTCCAGCACTTTGTGTCTATCTTCTCCACAGATGCTGCCTGACCCACTGAATTACTCCAGTACTTTGTGTCTATCTTCTCCACAGATGCTGCCTGACCTGCTGAATTACTCCAGCACTTTGTGTCTATCTTCTCCACAGATGCTGCCTGACCTGCTGAATTACTCCAGCACTTTGTGTCTATCTTCTCCACAGATGCTGCCTGACCTGCTGAATTACTCCAGCACTGCATCATAGATTCATAGTGATACAGCGTTGGAAAGAGGCCCTTCGGCCCAACTCGTACATGCACTCCTAGATCCCTCGGCGGCCCGCCATTCAGTGAAGATCCTGCCCTGGTTTGACTTCCTAAACTGCAACACCCTCCCCACCCCCAAACAATGTGACCTCCTCCCTTTGGCTCCCTGCCCCTTACCCCTGCTGCCATCTCCTGCTCCCTCCCCCCCTCCTCCCCACCACCAAACTATGTGAACACACCTCCACCTGGCTCCCTACCTTTCATGGATCATTTGACCCCTCTCTCTCCCCCCAGTTCCCTGCCCCCCATTCATCTCCCTCAGCACCAAATCCCTCCCCCTCCCTTCGATCCCTGCTTTCCCCGCTACTCACTTCATTCCCTTTCCACCTCCAGCCTCTCACCCCTCTTCACCAAGCCCCCTCCCTTCACTCCACACTCTTTCTCTCTCTCCACCCCTCCCCCTCTCTTCCTCTCTCTGTGCCTCTGACTGTCTCTCTTTCTGTCTCCCTCTCTCACTATCTGACTCTCTCTTTGCCCATCCCTCTGTCTGTCTGTCTGTCTGTCTGTCTCTCTCTCTCTGTCTGTCTCTCCCTCTCGATATCTCTCTCTGTCTGTCTCTCTTTGTCTGTCTCTCTATCTCTGGCTGTCTCTCTCCCTCTCTGCCTCTTTCTCCGTCTGTCCCTCTCTCTCTGTCTCTTTCTCTCTGTCTGTCTGTCTCTGTCTACTGTCTCTCTCTGCCCATCTCGCTGTCTTTCTCTCTCTGTCTGTCTGTCTCTGTGTGTCTCTCTCAGTCCGGACCGTTCCTGCTCCCCTCATCCCCGACACTACCCATTCATTCTCTCCACAGATGTTGCCTGACCCGCTGAATTACTCCAGCATGTTGTGTCTTCTCCACAGATGCTGCCTGACTCACTGCCTTGAAACCTCCCCCCTCCCTTTGCTCTCTGCTTCCCCGCTACTCACTTCACCCCCTTTCCACCACCAGCCTCTCACCCCTCTGCTCCTAGCCCCCATCCCTCCACTCCACACTCCCTCTCTCTCCACCCCTCCCCACTCTCACACACACTCTCTCTCTGACTCGCTCTCTCTCGGACTGTGTGTCTCTCTCTGCCTCTCATTGTCTCTCTCTGTCTCACTCTGTATATCTGTCTCTCTATGTATCTCTCTCTATCACTCTGTCTCACTGTCCTTCTCTCTCTCTTCCTAAGTGCCTGTCTCTCTCTTTCTCCCTCTCTGTCTCTCTCTATTTGTGTATCTCTCTCGCTGTCTCTTGCCCTCTGTGTCTGTCTCTTTCTCTCTCTCTGTATCTCACTGTCCCTCTCTCCCCTCTGTGTCTCTCGTTCTGTCTCTCTCTATGTCTATCTCTCTACCTCTCTCTCTCTCTCTGCCTGTCTATCTCTGAGTATCTTTGTCTCTGTCTCTCTCGTTCTGTATCTCCCTCCCACTCTCTCTCTCTCTCCGTGTCTCCCACTCTCTCTCTTTCTCACTGACTCGCTCTCTCTGTCTGTCTGTCCCACTCGCTCTCATTGTCCCCCTCTCTCTCTCTCTCTCTGTCTCTGTATCTCTCTGGATGAGGGAATTGAATGCAACATCTCCAGGTTTGCGGATGACACGAAGCTGGGGGGCAGTGTTAGCTGTGAGGAGGATGCTAGGAGGCTGCAAGGTGACTTGGATAGGCTGGGTGAGTGGGCAAATGCATGTACCTCTCTGTGTGTCTATTTCTCTCTATGTCTCGCCCTCTCTGTCTCTCTCTCTCCGTCTCTGTCTCTCTCTCTCTCTCTCTCGGTCTCTCTATAACCATATAACAAGTACAGCACGGAAACAGGCCATCTCAACCCTTCTAGTCCGTGCCGAACACATAATCTCCCCTAGTCCCATATACCTGCGCTCAGACCATAACCCTCCATTCCCTTCCCATCCATATAACTATCCAATTTATTTTTAAATGATAAAAACAAACCTGCCTCCACCACCTTCACTGGAAGCTCATTCCACACAGCTACCACTCTCTGAGTAAAGAAGTTCCCCCTCATGTTACCCCTAAACTTCAGTCCCTTAATTCTCATGTCATGTCCCCTTGTTTGAATCTTCCCTACTCTCAGTGGGAAAAGCTTTTCCACGTGTTATACTCTCTGAGTATCTGTGTCTGTCTCTCTGTCTGTCACTCTCTGTCTCTGTCACTCTCACTCTGTCTCTTGCTCTCTCTCCTTCTGTATGTCTCGCCCTCTCTCTCCTCCCCTCTCTCACCCTGTATCTGTCTCTCTCTCTCACTGTTCCGCACTCTCTCTCTCTCTGTATCTCCCACTGTCCCTCTCTCTGTATCTGTCTATGTACCTCTCTCCCTCTCTCTTTCTGTCTGTCTCCCTCTTTGTCTCTCTCTGTCTCTCCCTCTCTCTGTATCTCTCTGTCCCTGTGTTTGCCTCTCTCTCCGTCACTGTCACTGTCTCTGTATCTGTCACTCTGTCTCTGTATCTCTGTATCTCTCACTGTCCCCCCCCCCTCTCTCCCTCTGTGTCACTCTTATTCTTTCTCTCTCTCCCACTGTGTGTTATTCTCTTTCTTTCTCTCTCTCTGTTTCCATCTGTCTCACTGACTCTCTCTCTCTCTCTCTCTCTCTGTCGCTCTTTCTGTTGCTATATTTAAGAGGGAGTTAGATGTGGCCCTTGTGGCTAAAGGGATCAGGGGTATGGAGAGAAGGCAGGTACGGGATACCGAGTTGGATGATCAGCCATGATCATATTGAATGGCGGTGCAGGCTCGAAGGGCCGAATGGCCTACTCCTGCTCCTATTTTCTATGTTTTTCTGCCTCTCTCTGTGTTCCCCCCCCTCTCTCTCTGTCTCTCGGTCTTCACTATCTCTCTCACTGAGTATCTCTGTCTGTCTCTCTATCTCTATATCTCTCTCCCACTGTCTCTCCCTCGCGCTCTCTCTCTTTCTCCCCCTCTCTCTCTCTTTCTCAGTCTCTCTCACTGGCTCTCTCTCTCTCTGTCTTTCTATCTGTCTCTCTCACTGTCCCACTCTCTGTCTCTCCAACCCTGTCTCTCTCCGAGTGTCTCTGTCTCTCCCTCTGCCTACCTCACATTCTCTCTCTGTCTGTGTCTCTCTCTCCGAGTGTCTCTGTCTTTCTCTCGCCCTCTATCTCTTGCTGCCTCTCTCTCCCACTCTCTGTCTCTCTCTCCGTCTCTGGTCACTCTGTGTCTCTCTCTCTGGGTCTCCATCTCTCAGTCTTTCTCTGTCTCTCTCTGTCTGTTGCTCTCCCTCTGTGTCTGTCTCTGTCTGAGTGTCTCGCTGTCTTTCTCTCTCCCTCTCGCTGCCTCTCTCTGTCTCTGCATCTCTCTCTCTCTCCCACTCTCTGGTCTCTCTCTGGTTCTCCCTGTATCTCAGAGACTTTCTCTCCGTCTCTGTCTGACGCTCTCCCTGTGTCTGTCCCTCTCTCCCCCCTCTCTCTCTGTTTCTGTCACTGTCTCTCGTTGCTTCTCTTTCTGTGTTTCTCTGTCTCTCTAGCTCTCTCTCTCTAGCTCTCTCTATCTGTCTCTCTATCTGTCTCTCTCACTGCCTCTCTCTCTCTCTGTCGCTCTGTCTCTCACATTCTCTGTCACTATCTCTCCCCCTCTCCCCTCTGTCTGTCTGTCTGTCTGACTCTCTCCCTCTTTCTCTGTCTCTCTGTCTCTCTCACTCTCTCTGGCCCTCTCTGTATCTCTCACTTTCTCCGACCCGGTCTCTCTTCTCTTTCTAACTCTGTGTCTCTCTCTCTCTCTCTATGAGTCTGTCTCTCCCTCTCCGCCTCTCTCTCTTTCTCTCTCCGTGTCTCTTGCTCTCTGTCTCAGTCCCTTTGCTGCCTCTCCCACTCTCTGTCTCTGTCCTCTCTCTACGTCTCTCTGTCACTGTGTCTCTGTATCTCTCTATCTCACTGTCCCCCTCTCTCCCTGTCTGTCACTTTTTTTTCTCTCTTTTTCTCTCCCCCTCTGTGTGTCTATCTCTTTCTTTCTCTCACACTGCTTCCATCTGTCTCTCACTGTCTCCCTCTCTCTTTCTGTCGCTCTTTCTCTACCTCTTCTCTCTCTCACCCCCCCCCTCTCTATCTCTCTCTTAGTCACTCTCTCTGTCTCTCTCCACTGTCCCTCTCTCTCTCTGTCTCTCACACACTCTCTCTCCTTTCTCACTGTCTCTCCCATTGTGTCTTTCTCTGTCTCTCTCACTCCCTCTCTGTCTTTCTCTGCCCCCTCTCTCTCTCTTTCTGAGTGTCCCTCTCTTTCACTCTCCCTCTCTCTCTCACGGCCTCTGTCACTCTCACTCTGTCTCTCTATCCCTCCCTGTCTGTCTGTCCCTCTCTTTCTCTCCCTGTCTCTC
>JAWMAR010000760.1:552480-674947 GCA_036785375.1 Leucoraja ocellata
ATGTCCTTCCTCAGATTTGGAGACCAAAACTGTACGCAATACTCCAGGTGTGGTCTCACCAAGACCCTGTACAACTGCAGTAGAACCTCCCTGCTCCTATACTCAAATCCTTTCGCTATGAAAGCTAACATACCATTCGCTTTCTTCACTGCCTGCTGCACCTGCATGCCTACTTTCAATGCCTGGTGTACCATGACACCCAGGTCTCGCTGCATCTCCCCTTTTCCTAGTCGGCCGCCATTTAGATAATAGTCTGCTTTCCTGTTTTTGCCACCAAAAT
Organism: Leucoraja ocellata; assembly: GCA_036785375.1. Classification (NCBI taxonomy): domain Eukaryota; kingdom Metazoa; phylum Chordata; class Chondrichthyes; order Rajiformes; family Rajidae; genus Leucoraja; species Leucoraja ocellata. Next base: position 552,761 of record JAWMAR010000760.1, read on the forward strand.
GGATAACCTCACATTTATCCACATTATACTGCATCTGCCAAACATTAGCCCACTCACCCAGCCTATCCAAGTCACCTTGCGTCTCCTAGCATCCTCCTCACAGCTAACACTGCCCCCCAGCTTAGTGTCATCCGCAAACTTGGAGATATTGCCTTCAATTCCCTCATCCAGATCATTAATATATATTGTAAATAGCTTGGGTCCCAGTACTGAGCCTTGCGGTACCCCACTAGTCACTGCCTGCCTAATGAAGAACTCAACCATATTATGGTCACTCTTGCCCTAGGTGGCACGTACAACAAGATTGCTAACTAACCCGTCCTCATTACTCAATACCCAGTCTAAAATAGCCTGCCCTCTCGTTGGTTCCTCTACATGTTAATCATATGTATAAATATATATGTATGTGTATATATATGCATGTATGTGTATATATGCATGTATATGTATATGTGTGTATATATGTATGTATATATATGTTTATATGTGTGTATGTATGCATATAAATGTATCCATATGTATGTGTGTATTTGTATGTGTGCATATGTATGTGTATATGTATGTATGTATGTGTATATATGTATGTGTGTATATATGTATGTGTATATATATATGTGTGTATAAATATATATATGCATATATATATTATTACTATATAATTATATATATAATTGCCTTTATGGTTTATGTATATCATCTTACAAGACAAATAAATTAATAGTGATTATTTAAATCAAAGTAGCTTCTGATCCATGAGAATAAACTTAACTATCTGTAACTTGCCTCTCACACACAGACACACATTCATATAAATATATATAATATGTATACGTTAAATTTAATTTTGTGCAGTGTGTGTTAAAGCAATACAATGCAAGGGAAACTACGCAAAGGAGGGGGCTGTTCCCGCTACAAGATACTCGAGGATCTTTGCTTTGGATCAAAGATTATAGCGGAGCTCTATAATCTTTGCTTTGGATCACAGCGGGTGGCATACCGGAAGTCGCATGTCGCCCTAAAAAATGGCGGCCGTGACGTTCCGTCACGTACTACACGCCAGCCCATTGAATTTCGAAGGAGTGGTCTATCTTGCTCCTCTAGGATCTTTGGTCAAAGATGTTATAGCTTCGCTATAAGATCTTTCGTGACGGTGACGCTGGGGCCGGGGGCGGGGCTGACACTGGGGGGCGGGGCTGACGCTGGGGGGTGGCGGGGATGACGCTGGGGGGGCCGGGGGGCGGGGCTGATGCTGGGGGGGGCGGGGGGCGGGGCTGACGCTGGGGGGGGCGGGGCTGACGCTGTGTGGCGGGATTGACGCTGGGGGGTGGCGGGGATGACGCTGGGGGGGGCGGGGCTGAAGCGGGGGGGGGGGCGGGGCTGACGCTGGGGGGGGCGGGGCTGACGCTGGGGTGGGGGGGGAAAGCTCCGGACTCACTCACTCACTAACCAACGCTGGTCCTTTCCCTTCCTCTCTACACTCATCTCTCAAACACCAGTCCCTCAGGGAGGTTGCACGACCCGTCACCCGTACTGTTGCCACGCAGCGCCAACTGGAGTAGACGCGGTGAACTGCAGGTAAGCATTTGCTATGTAGGAATGTTACAACATTTTGAGATGTTGAACATCAAGCCTGTAATTTATCCCATCAAGTAAAACATAAAAAGAAGTTTAATTTGACACCTAATTCACTTTCATATCTTCAGTATTAACAAGGTTATGGCCATTATCATACTCGGTAATTAGCATCTTGTTTTCTATTGCTTTTCCATTTAGGCTGTGGGCCGAGCATCAAAAATGTGTCTTGAAATCCATTTTCGTGACCCACATCTCGGAACTACATGAGATTTTCCACAGATTTAGATAAAATACAATTGAGAAGGAAGTTCTGACTCGTCAGTGCCAAAAGTTGCACATTAATTAATTAAACTAATTAGAAATTGAGATCGGGAAAGTCAGTGCCATCTAGTGGCCAATATCCATATTACAGCAAAGGAAAATGAATTAGACTGCTGCAGAGGTCCCAGGTTTAAAAGGGCTCATGAACCTGCCTAGTTAAAGGGTCAGGACAGATCCTCTGGGCTCCCCTGTTTACTGAACCCCACTGACTGCCAGTGTGCAGAGTGGGGGTCATGGCCATATTGGGACTGGGGCAGTGCCAGGCTGGGGGACAGACCTGCAAGAGTAAAGTCTTATTTCTGATGTAGATGTCACATCCTGACCAAGAATCGAATGCTTACTTGATGAGTATTCATTTTAAGCTACAATGAGTCTATATTTATGTTAGATACCCCTCATGGTGCCTTTGCAAATGAGGGCTATTAGCTTTAACCTAAACAAACCCTAAAAGTGTTGTATTGTTTGAGTATCTGTAGTTTGTGCGTGTGTCTGTGTATACCTGTCAAACGTGTATGTAGATGTGTGGATGTATGTGTAGATGGATGGATGTGTGCATGTATGTGTGGATGTGTCAGATTCAGATTCAAATTTTATTGTCATTGTGCAGTGTACAGTAAAGAGACAACAAAATGCAATTAGCATCTCACCCGAACAAAGAGCGAACATAGAATAATTCAACAGTAAAATATATTTATGTACATACAGTAGCAATAGTGCAATTTTTCTGGGGGAAGGTGTGTCCGGTGGGGTGGGGTGACTGGCAATCACCAAGGTGCAGAGTTAAGTTATGTAATAGCTGCAGGGAAGAAGCTGTTCCTGAACCTGCTAGTCCGGCAACGGAGAGAGCTGAGCGCCTCCCGGATGGGAGGAGGGTAAACATTCTGTGGCTGGGGTGAGAGCAGTCCTTGACGATGCTGCGCGCCCTTCGCAGACATCGCTTGCTCTGGACAGACTCAATGGAGGGGAGTGAGGAACCGGTGGAGGCGTGTGGATGTATATGTCTGGATGGATGTGTGCATGTATGTCTGCATGCGGATGGATGTGTGTGTGTGTGGATGCGTGGATGTATGTGTGCATGTATGTGTGTGTGTGCGTGCATGGAAGTGTGCGGATGGATGGATGTGTGTGTGTGTGTGTGGATGTGTGTATGTATGTATGGATAGATGGGTGGACTGTTGCACTGTCATTCACCAGCACGCCATTATCATAAGTAATTCACTCATTGTTTAAATAATTAAACCAAATAAACAGTGAAACGATCGACATTAAAATAACACTTTATTAAAACATTAAAAATGACCTGAAATTAAAGCATATCATTTGCTAGTTACCTAAATGTAGCTAATTCCTGAAGATGGCGGCGCGGCTTTGGGCTCCCAAGTCCGAGTCATTTCGGAGCAGCCCGGTACTGAACGCGGCTGTGAAAATAAGGTATTTAAAAACCTCAGAACCTTGAGAACCCCTAGAAACCCCAGTACCCCCAGAAACCATAGGAAGAAACTCACCTCCAGGATGAGGAAATCCAGGACCCACATCGCAATCCCGATGGGACGCACATGGAGCCGCACGTAACTGTTCAATATTGGACGTGGCTGCGAGAAACTGGCGTGTGAGTACTACAGTACCCTCACCAAAATCCCGATGGAGCTGGGCAGAACAGCCCCCTGGATCACTACTGCGGAGGGTAGGAGACGGAGCAAGCGCTGGGAGCGAAAGCAGAAACGTGGAAAGCGAGCGGGGGTTCAGGATAGGCTACGGAGGGCTCCACAAAGACCATCGCTCCCAAGCGTCTTTCTCGCGAATGTCCGGTTACTCAACAACAAGCTGGATGAGGTGAGGCTCTGGATCAACACCCAGCGATCCCTGAAAGACTGCTGTGTGCTGATCTTCACAGAGACCTGGCTCAGCGCGCTGGTTCCCGATGGGGCTGTGGACCTAACCAACCGGTCACTGCATCATGCTGATAGAACAAAGGACTCCGGTAAGAGCAAGGGTGGCGGGCTCTGCATCTACATCAACAATGACTGGTGCACCAACCACACTGCAGTAGAGAGCTACTGTTCCCCAGACCTGGAATACCTACTGCTTAAATGTAGGCCGTTTTACCTGCCTCGGGAGTTTACTGTGGTTATCATCATGGCCATATACATCCCAGCACAGGCTAATGCTAACCTAGCGCTAGCACAGCTGCGCTCAGCCATCAGTAAGCAGCAGGATGCTCACCCCGACGGTGCCTTCATTGTTGCAGGGCACTTTAATCAGGTCGACCTACGAGCCGCACTCCGCAAATTCAACCAACATGTGCAGTGGCCTACCAGGGGCTCAAACACGCTGGATAAAGTGTACACCAACATCAAGGACGCCTACAGAGCTCTCCCCTGCCCATCCCTGGGAGAATCCAATCACCTCTCACTGTTTCTACTGCCTGCATTCAAACCCCTCATCCGCAAGACCAAACCTGCAATAAGGACGGTCAAAATATGGCCCGAGGACGCCACCCTACAACTCCAGGACTGCTTTGATCGCACCGACTGGGACTTGTTTGCACAACAGGCAACCAGTGGTACAGAGGTAGACTTGGGGGAGTACACATCCACTGTGCTCTCCTACATCAACTGCTGTGTGAAGACTGTCACAGTGTACAAGCAAATAAAGATGTTCCCAAACCGGAAACCCTGGATGAACAAGGAGGTTCAGGATGTGCTAAGGGCACGCAACAATGCCTTTAAATCCAGGGACACTTCTGCCTACAGTGCGGCCAGGTCGAACCTGAACAAAGGCATAAAAAAGGCCAAAGACATCCACAGGCAAAGGGTGGAAGACCACTTCAATACCGTGGACACCAGAAGCATGTGGCAGGGTGTCAGGGACATCACTGACTACAAGAGCAGCCCCGCCTGCCCCCACGGTGATATCACACTGGCCAACGAACTAAACACCTTTGCCCGCTTCGAAACTGGCAACACCACCAGGAGTGGAATAACCCCGGCCATGGCGGAGGGACAGGTCTTAACACTGAGCACTCAGGAGGTACAGTGCGCTCTGCGTAAGATCAATCCACGCAAGGCTGCAGGCCCGGATGGAGTCCAGGGAAGGGCACTAAAGGACTACTGTACAGCTGGCGGAGGTATTCACGAGAATCTTCAATCTGTCTATCTCTGGCAACCTATGGTACCTAAAAACAGCACCATAGTGCCGGTGCCGAAAAAGTCTAAAGTCACCAACCTGAACGACTACCGCCCGGTTGCTCTAACTCCAATCCCAATGAAGTGCTTCGAAAGGCTGGTCCTCTCCCACATCAAATCCAGCATCCCTGCCTCACTGGACTCTCATTAATTTGCATACAGGGCAAATAGATCAACAGAGGATGCCATCTCTCTGGTTCTTCACACTGTCCTGACTCACCTGGACAGACAGGGCACGTACGTGAGGATGCTCTTCGTTGACTATAGCTCTGCATTCAATACGGTCATCCCCACCAAGCTCACCACCAAACCACCAGCTAGGCCTCAGCTCGCCGATATGCGATTGGATTCTGAACTTTCTGACGGAGCGACCGCAGGCAGTGAGACTGGGCCCGCACCTGTCCTCCACTATCACCCTGAGCACCGGCACACCACAGGGCTGTGTACTAAGCCCCATGCTCTACTCCCTCTTCACTCATGACTGTGTTCCTGCATTCGACACCAACATCATCGTGAAGTTTGCAGACTACACAACAGTGATTGGGCTGATCACCAACGGTGATGAAACAAAATACTGAGCGGAGGTGCAGAACCTGGCGGACTGGTGCACATGTAACAACTTGTCACTAAACACCTCCAAGACCAAGGAGCTGATTATTGACTTCAGGAGGTCCCATAATGGAGAATACGCCCCAATCTCCATTAACGGGGAAAGTGTGGAGAGAGTGTCCAGCTTTAAGTTTCTGGGCACTCACATTTCAGAGGACCTCACATGGTCCACCAACACCGTTGCGCTGGTCAAGAAAGCACAGCAACGACTGTTCTTCCTGAGGACATTAAAAAAGACTGGTCTGCCCCAACAGCTGCTGACAACGTTCTACCGCTACACCACAGAGAGCATATTAACGTATGGCATCTCTGTGTGGTATCTCAGCTGCACGGAGGCGGAGAGGAGAGCTCTTCAGCGCGTCGTCCACAGAGTGCAGAGGGATATTGCGACACAGCTACCAGCCTTGGAGGGCATCTACCACACACGGTGCCTCAGGAAGGCCGTCAGCATCCATAAAGACTCCTCACACCCTTGTAACGGACTGTTTGAACTACTTCCCTCCGGCAGACATTACAAGGCCTTCTACGCCCGAACCTCCAGACTCAGAAACAGCTTTATTCCCAGAGCTATAGCGGCTCTGAACCGGCCCTGCTGAGTGCCCCCCATCTCCCCTGGACTATCTCCCTCGGATGGTCACTTCACACAGCTTATTTATTTATTTTACTTTTCTTTTACATCGGTTGGAAGCTGCATACTAAATCTCGTTGCGCTGATGTGCAATGACAATAAAATATATTGTTATTATTATTATTACAAAATTGACCATTGTGACGGAAATAGTAATTATCACCCAGACTGCCATGAAAATTCAAAAATGTGATATGCTCTAGATCAGAACTTTAATATTATTGTATTATATGCTGTAAGTCTGTAACAGATAGGTAAATAAATTACAATTTCTAGCAAAAGTTTTTATGCAGATCAGTTGCTAGCTGGTACATTGGCATATCATAATCAATAGCATCATCATACTGCTCAGATTGTAACCCATAAGCAATTCTGTACACCTTGTTTTTTCTCAACTTTTCAAATTTAGCATTGTAAACTACAAGGTTTTGCTCTTCAAACCATGCATGCCATTAAGAATGTGCTGTAGATCATCACATTTGGAGTAGTCCAAATTCTGATAATCTCTGCGAATGCTGGCTAAATCAGTTTCTTTTGCTGGGCTTTTGGATTGACAATTTTGCATTTCTTCTTCGGAGACATCTGGTTAAATGTAAAGGAACAGCATTAACAGAAACAAGTTCATATTTGCAGTTTTAGAAAAAAGGTAGAAATTATAAAGTTAAACGCTAAAACCCAACAAAAACTTCATACTCAACAGTTTCATCAAATCAATCTAATCAATTCATCTAAATTTAAGTACTAGATCTAAACATCTATCCATTTCTTAAGAAAAGGCTATTTTTTAAAAATAGCCTAAGTATCCAAATGACAAACTAATCCCATTCGCACAAGAATTCACAATACAACATAATTTAAAAATCTCACTGTCATGAATTTAAATGCCAAATGGAAGGAACTTAATGTTCCCATCAATTAATCTAGAAACATCCACTCTCAATATGATCAAAATTATTATTTTTTGCACAATACATGTGACTAAAACTGTTGTGGATATTTAGTATAAAATTATTGATTATGGAGAGACAATTACACAAAATATAGACGATTTTACTTTAATCGAACTATTAAATTGTCTAGCGACTTATATATTTTTTTAAACGGGAACGCAAGTCCAATCGATTTTTCTTCATCGCCTAAAAACCCGAGGAAATCCCACTCTGACAAGCGACACAAACCTGCATTGTAATCCTGCCCCCTCCCCTCCCCTCCCCTCAAAGGCGTCGGAGTCGTGCACACAGCCAGTGACAGATCTGCAGCGCCGTTGAAGGTAGGTTTTGTAACATCGTTAACTATGGCTGCCAGCACAGTCGGCCCTTCTTCACAGTCGTCCCAGCATCCAGACTGGTTGTACACCGTCTATCCCCACGGCCGGGGGTGGGGGGGGAGGGAGGAGGAGGAGGATGAGGTCAGGGTCTCTGTGCAGCACGGTCAGTGACTCTGGGTGGGTGGAGGAAGCAGACTGTCCCCAACTGCCCCGCTCCCCCCCGGCCCCTCTCCCCCCCGGCCCCTCTCCCCCTCGGCCCCTCTCCCCCCCGGCCCCTCTCCCCCCCGGCCCCTCTCCCCCCCAGCCCCTCTCCCCCCCAGCCCCTCTCCCCCCCGGCCCCTCTCCCCCCCAGCCCCTCTCCCCCCCAGCCCCTCTCCCCCCCAGCCCCTCTCCCCCCCGGCCCCTCTCCCCCTCGGCCCCTCTCCCCCCTGGCCCTGCTCCCCCCAGCCCCTCTCCCCCCCGGCCCTGCTCCCCCCAGCCCCTCTCCCCCCCGGCCCTGCTCCCCCCAGCCCCTCTCCCCCCCAGCCCCTCTCCCCCCCGGCCCTGCTCCCCCCAGCCCCTCTCCCCCCCAGCCCCTCTCCCCCCCAGCCTTGCTCCCCCCAGCCCCGCTCACCCCGGCCGCGCTCCCCCCCCGGCCCCGCTCCCCTCGGCCCCGCTCCCCCCAGCCCCACTCACCCCGGCCCCGAGTGTGGACGCTGCAGACCCACATCCCCCGACAGTGGGTCCCACATGAGGCAGGGCGGCGGGCGGCCATGGCCGGACAGCGCTGACCGCCGGGGGAGAGTGGGGGTTGTCCCGAGGGATGCGCTCCTTCGGCCGCTTACACCTTGGTGCTCGGGTTCAGAGCAAAGATACTGACACCTTCCCGCTTTCAATGACAGCACCCACAAATATTTATAGTGCACAAAATGACAATTTCGGCGGTTTTTAACAGATAAGAAGATACGGGTTCAGTGTGTTTACAGTGTTTGCCGAGGCAGCCACGTTCTTCACATGGATTGAGCTGCTCCGCACGTAACACCCTTTGACCCGATGACCTTACGTGCAACCCCCCTATATTTCCCTCTCTCCCTTCCACCCATACATCCCCCTCTAGTTTTATATTTCAGCACTCTCCTTATCTGGCATTTTGTCCCTTTCACCTTGAGCCTTTGGCACTCACTCCACCTTTATGCTAATCACTCCTCACATGTAAAACTTATTTACTTGCTGGCTTTGTCCTGCGTGCCTCTGCTTCCTTTCACTCTCTTTCATCAGTCTGAGGAAAATTCCTGACCTGAGATGTCATCTGTCCATTCCACTCGTGGTCAGGCAGATTGTGCTGAACTGCTGAATTCCTGCAGCACTTTGTCTTTGGACAGAGCAATGTTCCCAGGTTAAATTAATTGTAATTGGTTCCTGTAACAGGGAAGTAGAGTTTAATGTTTGTGGTGTATTAATTAGACTGTTTTGTACATCTTTGTCAACTCTATCAGGATCTGGTCTTTATGGACATGGCATTAAGATAAGGCCCCTGTTTCAAACCCTCTCTTGGGTTTCAGTGTTTGGGGAAAGATTGGGCAGCATAGTGGTAGAGTTGCTGCCTCACATCACTAGAGACCTGGATTCAATCCTGATGTTTTGTCTGTACAGAGTTTGTACGTTCTCCCTGTGACCGTGTGGGTTTTCTCCAGGTGTTCTGGTTTCTTCCAACATGCCAAAGACATTCAGATTTGGAGGTTAATTGGTTTTAGTAAACTGTCCCTAGTGTGTAGGATGGTGCTAGTGTACGGGGTGATTGCTGGATTGTGCAAACTCAGTGGACCAGAGGGCCTGTTCCCACAATATATCTCTGAACTGAATACATTATTTTGTATTCAACGTTTTTCCAATTCAGGGTGCTGGAATCTTAAACAAAAACAACAGTGCTGGAGGAACTTGATGGGTCCGGCAACATCAGTGGAGCAAATGGATAGATGTGTCTGTTTAGAATCCTTCAGAGTAGAGTGGGGGAAAGCTGGGAAAGTGAGGTGGGGTGAGGTGAAGCTTAGCGAGTGATGGATGGATAAGGTGAGGGGGTGATTGTGGAGTAAGTGACAAAGGCTAGAGATGTAAAGGTGAGAATGTTTCAGAAGGATTTTTGCTGCGGATGTTGCTGCAGCCCTAGTGGAATGAGATTTAAAAACATTAGTGTCTATTCCTGCCATCTTTAGGACATATTTGAGCCACCTTGAAATAGTTTGGGTCGTGACCCTTTTGTGCGGTTTCTTGTAAGAGATTAACAACGCCATTTCCTAACCTCGAATGCTCTTAGTATATTCTATGTATAATTGGATATGTCTTGCTATACACAGGCGTTCGTCATATGGATATGCCATAAATTCAATCAATTGACCCGATGAACCTGGTCTGTTTTGTTTTATTAAATCCTGTATGACAAACACCAGTTTCTCGGGTGAGATGATCAGGGAGTCCAGGCTCAGTTTGCTTAATGACTGGACTCGTTGTGCGGTAACTAACGCCATGAGCATAACCATCTTCATGGTCACTTTCTGAAGTGATAATGCTGTTATGGGCGACCAGCTCCTCGGCATGTTTAGAACGACACCCACCTCCCAGATTTTGGAGTACCTGGTTTTAGGGGGATTTGCATTGAATATGCCCCTCATAAGTTTTGTTACCAGGGGGTGCGTTCCCACCGTGTGCCGCTCCGTTCCTTGTGATAGGTAATTGGAGAGTGCACTTCTGGCACTATTGATGGCACTGTAGCCCAATCGATTATCATAATGGAGGCTTGTTAAAAATTCCAATACGGCCGGAATGTTCTTGGCCCTTTGGTCGAGGTTGTTGTCAAAGCAGTATATGTCCCATTTCTTGATGTGTCCAAGGTACTGCTTCCATGTTGACAGTCTTTGTGCAGATGAGATGAGATTCATCGTCCTGTCTGACAGCCCCATGCCGTGTAGTGGGTCTTTCAGACTCTACAAATCAACAAATCCATAGTCTTATGGCATGGAATGACTGCCCCCAGTCACTGGATGAATTAATAAATTCGGGCTATGTCCAATAAGGGAACATGGTTCTAACACCATCCCCTGTATGACCGAATACCACGGTTGAGTAGGCCAATCGGGTACTATGAAAATCCCAGATGCCGAGTCTTGTTGAATTTTCCTTAGTACCCGATTGATGAGGCAGAACGGGGGAAATGCATAAAAATGCCATTTCCCCCAATGCAGAGAGAAAGCATCTGTAGCTTCTGCCCCAGGGTCTGGTTCCCAGGACACATACCTTGGTAATTGGTGATTCAGCCTGGATGCAAAAAAGATCAATATCTGGTCTACTGTAGTGCGTGGGTCTCAAAATGAGGCAAGTAGTCCGAAGTTTGAGAAGCACTTTACTTTAATTCCTCCCGGTTCAGGGGAAGACGAAACCAGGGAAAGATGGCACCCAAACCCTGCCTTTTAAACCCTCCGGCTAAGGACCGCCTCCGGACTGCACCATTCCTGTGCCGAGGGGTTCGGTAGTATAATGGCACGACCCTTAGGAGCCGCCACACTACCATATTTTGCTGTAATTTCAGCAAATATATTTTTATTTAACATCCATTCCGTGTTTTCGTTAAATTTGCGTGACCTGGTGTCTGCCACTGAATTTAGCTTACCTGGTAGGTGTGTTGCCGATATCCAAATGTTTCTTTGGATACACCATTGCCAAATTAAATTTGCCAATTGATTACAAGATGTCGATATATTTCCACCCATGTGATTAATATATGCCACCGCGGTGGTATTATCAATTTGTAATCGTACATGCTGGTGCTTAATTGCTGAGCAATATGACTTAAGGCCATAAAATTCCCCTAACATCTCTAGGTAATTAATACCACGTGTGTTAAGTAATACTGCCTCTTCTTCCTTCCACCTCCCTCCACAAGTGGAAACAGAGTTAGTGGCTCCCCAACAAATGGTGCTGGCATCTGTTTGTAATACCATAGACGGGTTGTCAATAATGATGAGCAATACCTAATGTTATGTACCCACCACTGTAGTTCAATTATAGCTTCCGTAGGCAGCTCCATAGGTCTATCAAAATGACCCTTGTTAAATTTGAGTGCTCTAATTTTGGTTCTTTGCAAATTTTGATAATATAATGGCCCAAATTGTGTGGCCGGGAATGTGGCCACAATCTTCCCAATTATCCGGGCTACCCGTCTAATGGAGGGTCTGTTGGTGTTAAGAAGCTCGCTGCAATCCTCCTGTAGGGCTGCGGCTTTATCTATTGGTAAAGTTAATGACATATTGACCGTGTTAATGGTGAATCCTAAATAATCCATATTAGTTGCTGGTATCAATTTACACTTAACTGGATGGATGATAAACCCTAGTTGTTCAAACAATTGTTTTGTGGAGAGTACTGTTTGATGTGCCAATTCATGTTGTGCCAACAATAAAGATGTCATCTAAATATGCCATCACCCTATGGCTTTGTTTACGTAACAATGCCAAAGCTGGTTTCAGAATTTTAGTAAATAATCTGGGGGCTGATGTTAGCCCATTTGGTAAGGCTCTATATTGGAAAAGTTCCCCCCATCCAGTTAAATTTCAAATACCGTCTGTGATCCCCTCTGATGGGTACTGTATAGTATGCATCTTTTAAGTCAATGCTTGCCATATAGAACCTGACACTAATTATTTAGCAGTAATAAAAGTATCCATCTTAAAATGAACATATTGAACAAATGTGTTTAGGGTTGAAAGGTCAATGATAATCCTGCAACCCCCATCTTTTTTATTTTTAATAAATATGTTTGATACAAATTCTAATTTTTCATGAATAGTATGCTCAATCACACCTTTTGTATACAATCTTTGTAGCTCCATGTGGGCTTTAGATTGTTCGGTTTTTGTAAGGACAAAATGCCTTGCTGGTGTATGTTGTACTGGGGGTTATTGAGATGAGTAAATTCTATCAGATAACCCTGAATACTGCTTACAATATACGAGTCTGTAGTGATTTTACACCATTCATAACTGTAGTATTGCAACCTTCCCCCCCCCCCACCGTCGTGGGTCCCTTTTTTACAGAAGAGCCACACCCACCTACCTCCATGGTTACTGGTCGTTGTGTTATTTCCTTGGTTTTTTGAAAAAGGGTGGTTCTGGTTTTATATCTCGTGTTCGGGGTTGTGTGGGAGGTTGAAGCTTCCGCATCTTCCAGGGTGGCCGTCCCTGGCCATACCCTAAAAAAGGCTGCTGCGGGTAATATTGATTTCTGGCACTGCCACTGGTATGAGCCACATTTTTTGGTCTTGCATGTGGCTGGTACCGTGCTCCAAAATAAGCCTTTGCGCTGGCTTTGATGAGCCACAGTGTCCTTCATCCAGTTTTTTGACTTGTGCGCTCAAGTCTTGTCCAAACAAAAGGGTTGAGGTATTTGCGGTTCTTTGTTTACAAATGGTAGCATAGTTGGGGTCCAGTGCTGGCTGAATGGCAGCCTTCAGCATGTTGTTCAGCTCATATTGCACATTACAAAACAGAGCTAATGCGTCTTGGTGGTATTTGGTTAGCTCTGTTTTGTCCAGGGTGCGGGTGTATGCTGTGATCCCTGCCGTCAGCCCCTTTAAGGTTTTCTGGATCTTGAGGTCCTGGTTCCTGATGTTCCTCCCCATATACTGCCAAATGCATTGGTTGACACTGGGGACCTGTAATGCTACACAGTTACCAGGTGGCAGATGTCTGGCCAGTGTCTCTGTAAATATTTGTTGTTGGAGTTTATGGCCAGACATATATTTAATACTAGCTGCCATCCTGGGATCCAAGTCTGCCCCTGTTTGACTTGGTTTAAAGTAATCAGCCACCATGTCCAGCAGTGTATCTTTCCCTGCAGTTTTAGGATCATGGGACGCTGTATTATCAGGCTCTGGCCCATCAGGGTCCTGCCCACTCTCCTCTGAAGAGTCTGAGATTTGAGGGGGTCCCTCACGGGGTACCCATATGGGGCTTTCCTGCCCACTATGGCTAGTCTCCACATTCATGGGACTGCCACTGTGAAGGAGCTCCTCGAGCAGCTCCTTTAAACGGTCTTTGTGCTGAGCTGCACTTGCCATTTTTGGCTGCTCCCAATCCTGCAGCCTTTCAGCAGTGTGCTGCTCTTTGCTGTATCCCCGCTGTTCCCGTCCCCGGTACTCACGGGTGCTGGTTTGCGGGCTTTCCTCATCCCGCCGCTGGCCATACCGGTCCTGACTGTAGGTCCACGTCTGTTCCCGGTCAGCTGTTTCTTCTGGCTGCTCCGTATGCAGCCACTCATAGCGGGTTTGTTTCGTCTCCCACACTCGCTCAGCCCTGGTCCGATGTTGATACGGGCTGGTCGCCCGCTGCTGCTCCAAGTCGGGCTCTTCTATGTGGTGAGTTTTTCGTTGAACTTTTCCTCCCGCCCAGGAAGTAAATTTTGTCGGTGCCAGAACGCTTTCTGGCACAGCTGGTTCCTCTGCCGAGGTATCTAGAGCCGGCGGCTGCTGTCTCTGCCCTTCATCCGTTCTCAACACATTTCTCGGGCAGCTTTTTAGCGGGCCGCTTTCTTTTTACTCTATCCATTTTCCTGTTGAAATAAAAATGTAGAGTGCCTTACCTGCCTTTTGCTGGCAGTTTTGTCTTCTCCCGTTACTGGGGGACGTCCTCCCCCTCCTGTTGACTCGTGCAATGCGTGTAGCGATATGACACGCATGCGTTGGAAGCGGGGTTCTTCATGTAGTCACTCACGTGACTCCGAAGTAAAATCCTGATTTTCAGGTACTGGCGTTGGAGTTTAGCGGCTGGTGTTGGGGTTTAGCGGCTGGCATTGGTGTGTTGAGGCTGGTGTTGGGGTTTAGCGGCTGGCGTTGGGGTTTAGCGGCTGGCGTTGGGGTTTAGCGGCTGGCATTGGTGTGTTGAGGCTGGCGTTGGGGTTTAGCGGCTGGCGTTGGGGTTTAGCGGCTGGCGTTGGGGGAGGGAGAGAGTGCGAGGGAGGGAGAAGGAAGGAGAGAGTGCGAGGGAGGGAGAGGGAGGCTTGTAAAATGGCTTCTCCATCATTATCTTGTACTCTTACATGGGTATGACCGCACATAAAAAACAACATTTTTTTCAACAAAATGGCACCGTGTAATAATACCAATTTCCACAACAAAATGCAGATTTTCAGGTACTGGCGTTGGGGTTTAGCTACTGGCGTTGCGGTTTAGTGGCTGGAGTTGGGGTTTAGCGGCTGGCGTTGGGGTTTAGCGGCTGGCGTTGGGGTTTAGCGGCTGGCGTTGGGGTTTAGCTACTGGCGTTGGGGTTTTGCGGCTAGTTGGGGGAGGGAGAGAGTGCGAGGGAGGGAGAAGGAAGGAGAGAGTGCGAGGGAGGGAGAGGGAGGCTTGTAAAATGGCTTCTCCATCATTATCTTGTACTCTTACATGGGTATGACCGCACATAAAAAACAACATTTTTTTCAACAAAATGGCACCGTGTAATAATACCAATTTCCACAACAAAATGCAGATTTTCAGGTACTGGCGTTGGGGTTTAGCTACTGGCGTTGCGGTTTAGTGGCTGGAGTTGGGGTTTAGCGGCTGGCGTTGGGGTTTAGTGGCTGGCGTTGGGGTTTAGCGGCTGGCGTTGGGGTTTAGCGGCTGGCGTTGGGGTTTAGCGGCTTGCGTTGGGGTTTAGCTACTGTCGTTGGGGTTTAGCTACTGTCGTTGGGGTTTAGCTACTGGCGTTGGGGTTTAGCTACTGGCGTTGGGGTTTTGCTACTTGCAGCGTTTAGTGGCTGGCATTGGGGTTTCGCGGCTGGCGTTGGGGTTTAGCTACTGGTGTTGGGGTTTAGCTACTGGTGTTGGGGTTTAGCTACTGGTGTTGGGGTTTAGCTACTGGCGTTGGGGTTTAGCTACTGGCGTTGGGGTTTAGCTACTGGCGGGGTTTAGCTATTTGCGTTGGAGTTTAGCTACTGGCGTTGGGGTTTAGCGGCTGGCGGGTTTATCTACTAGCGTTCGGGTTTAGCTACTGGCGGGGTTTAGCTACTGGCGGGGTTTAGCTACTGGCGTTGGGGTTTAGCTGCTGGCGTTGGGGTTTAGCTGCTGGCGTTGGGGTTTAGCTGCTGGCGTTGGGGTTTAGCTGCTGGCGTTGGGGTTTAGCTGCTGGCGTTGGGGTTTAGCTGCTGGCGTTGGGGTTTAGAAGCTGGCATTGGGGTTTAGCTACTGGCGTTGGGGTTTAGCTACTGCGTTGGGGTTTAGCTACTGGCGTTGGGGTTTAGTTGCTGGCGTTGGGGTTTAGCTGCTGGCGGGGTTTAGCTGCTGGCGTTGGGGTTTAGCTACTGGCGTTGCGGTTTAGCTACTGGCGTTGGGGTTTAGCTTCTGGCGTTGGGTTTAGCTATTGGGGTTGGGGTTTAGCTACTGGCGTTGGGGTTTAGCGGCTGGCGTTGGGATTTAGAAGTTGGCGTTGGGGGTTAGCAGTTTGCGTTGGGGTTTAGCTACTGGTGTTGGGGTTTAGCAACTGGCGTTGTGGTTTAGCGGCTGGCGTTGGGTTTTAATTACTGCCGTTGGGGTTTAGCGCTAGGCATTGGAGTTTAGCGGCTGGCGTTGGGGTTTAGCGCTTGGCGGGGTTTAGCTACTGGCGTTGGGGTTTAGCAGCTGGCGTTGGGGTTTAGATGCTGGCGGGGTTTAGCTACTGCCGCGGTTTAGCTACTGACGTTGGGGTTTAGCTACTGGCATTGGGGATTGGAGGCTGGTGTTGGGGTTTAGAGGCTGGCGTTGGGGTTTCGCAGCTGGCGTTGGGTGTTTAATTACGGAATTTTTAAAAATCAGCCCGACTTCCTGTTTCATCCTGCTGCTTAAAAAATGCAAGGAAATTAAAAGTCATACTAACAAAATATTAGTACAGGTGCACAACCTTTTATCCGAAAGCCTTGGGACCAGACACTTTTCGTAATTCAGAATTTGTCGGTCTTCGGAATGGAAATTTTTTTGCGTAGATTTTAATGGCTGGCTCAGTGGTAGAGTGTTCGGCTCATATCCGCAAGGTCGCGAGTTTGCGCCTCGATCCCGGCAGTTACTCGGTCGCGAGCTTGAGTCTTCAATGTGGTTTTTTTTTGCAGAATAAATGTTTGTATGAAATGCAGTGTAGGAGAGGTGTACTGACTGTGTGGGCAGAACTTTGGAAGTGATTGCCCACCAGTCCAAAAAGCCGCTGTGTCTCCCTGTCCCTGGGATAGCAGGGGGCGATCAAACAGCACAATACTCCCCTCCCCCTCCAACTCCAGAGGAATCCTCTCCCCGATGGGCCGCTACGGCGACAAGTGGCAGTTTGCCCACAGCCCGAGCTGCGCCACCCCAAGAACACCTTGCACACCATCAGCTTCTGCCCCTACGTGTTCCTCTGGAGTTGGAGCGGGGCTGGGCTGGAGTTGCTGCTGGCTGTGGGTCTCTGGGATCTCCGTGCTTGCAGTGGGTCTGGGGGTCGCTGTCCCGTTGGTCCTGACGTCACCGGCCACCCCCCTGGACTGGAGCTGAGACTGGGAACTGTACCGCCCTTGCCCCCTCCCTCTGCAAGTGCAAACAACCCCACTCTCCTGCAAGGGCGGTACAGTTCCCGGAGGATAGCAGGTGGCCGGAGACGTCAGGACCAACAGGAACCCGCTCCCCGATGGGCCCCTACGACGCCCCGAGCTGCGCCCCGTCATCCGCAACCCAGGTTCCCCTGTAGTTGGAGCGGGGCTGGGCTGGGCTGCTGCAGGCTGTGGGTCTCTGGGATCTCCGTGCTTGCGGTGGGCCGGGTGGTCGACGTCCAATTGATCCTGACGTCTCCGGTGACTGCACTGACCTGCAGCCATCGCCGACTTGAAGACAGTGCAAAGCCCCCGCGCCGGTGCAATGAGCGGGGAGCTGGAGAGGGGAGGGAAGGGTCACACACATGGCCGGGAAGCAGAGGGGTGTAGGTGGGGTGAAACTGAAGGGAGCGACAATCTGCTGCTGCCTACACTGTGTATCGTGTCTACCGTGGGAACTTTTAACTCAGCGGGCAGACAGCAGCATATTGTCAATTATTAACCCTCCCGCGCAATATACCCTCACCTCTTTTATGGATGGGGATTTAGTTCCCCTTTCTTCGAGGACCGACCGGAGGTTCCGCTGTCACCTCTGCGGGCCGCCCTCGGTGAACGTCCTGTCTCCCTGTCCCTGGAATAGTAGGGGGCGATCAAACAGCACAATACCCCCCTCCCCCTCCAACTCCAGAGGAATCCGCTCCCCGATGGGCCGCTATGGCGACAAGTGGCAGTTCGCCCACAGCCCGAGCTGCGCGACCCAAGAACAAGACGTTATTCTTGCACACCATCAGCTTCTGCCCATACGGGGAGCGTGTTCTTCTGGAGTTGGAACGGGGCTGGGCTGGAGTTGCTGATCTGGGATCTCCGTGCTTGCAGTGGGCCTGGGGGTCGGTGTTCCGTTGGTCCTGACGTCTCCGGTGACTGGCACTGTGCTGCTAGCATCGCGACGTGAAGACAGTACAAAGCCCCCGTGCCGGTGCAATGAGCGGGGAGCTGGAGAGGGGAGGGAAGGGGTCACACACATGGCCGGGAAGCAGAGGGGTGTAGGTGGGGTGAAACTGAAGGGAACGACAATCTACTGCTGCCTGCACGCTGAGTTAAAAAGTTACCACGCAAGACTCACGATACACTGTGTATCGTGAGTCTACCGTGGGAACTTTTTAACGCAGCTGGCAGGTAGCAGCATATTGTCAATTATTAACCCTCCCGCGCAATATACCCTCATCTTCTCTTTTATGAATGGGGATTTAGTTCCCCTTTCTTCGAGGACCGACCGGAGGTTCCGCTGTCACCTCTGCGGGCCGCCCTCGGTGAACGTTTTCAAGGACCTTTCTTCAAGGACCGAAAAAAATGTCGCTATTCGGAGGTTTTCGTTATTTGGATCGTCGGATAAAAGGTTGTGCACCTGTATTTTAAATTTCAAGATTTGGATAATTACTTTTGTAAGCTTTGATCTGCCTGTCCCACTACAGGTTTAAGCAGCGCTGTCAGTTTAGCGCGTGGGAATTTAAACAAACAGTGCAGTGGGTTCCAATTATAAGGGAGAAGGTGAGATGGAGTGAGAGGGCGGCTTCCAAAATGGCGTCTACATCTTCATCTGGTGCTAAAAGCAGGAAGCAGCCGTTCAAACAGAAGTATACAAAGAGATGGCGATGAATGCAATGTCAAGTATGGTGCGTAGAAGACATATCAATTGGTAGCAGTTATGTATTCTTGTACTCTTACATGGGTATGACCGCACATAAAAAACATTTTTTTGAACTAAATGGCACTGCGTAAAAATACTAATTTCCACAGCAAATTGCTGATTTTCAGGTACTAGAATACTGAAATGCTCTGACAAAACTTGGCAGCCTGATACAGCGGCTGGCGTTGGGGTTTCATGGCTGGCGTTGGGGTTTCACGGCTGGCGTTGGGGTTTCACGGCTGGTGTTGGGGCATAGCTGCTGGCGTTGCCGCATAGCGGCTGGCGTTGGGGCAAAGCTGCTGGCGTTGGGGCTTAGCGGCTGGCGTTGGGGTTTAGCGGCTGGCGTTGGGGTTTAGCGGCTGGCGTTGGGGTTTAGCGGCTGGCGTTGGGGTTTAGCGGCTGGCGTTGGGATTTAGCGGCTGGCGTTGCGGTTTGGCTGGCGGAGTTTAGCTACGCGTTGGGGTTTCGCGGCTGGCGTTAGGTTTTAGCTACTGGCGTTGGGGTTTATCTACTGGCATTGGGGTTTAGCTGCTGGCGTTGGCGCATAGCTGCTGGCATTGGGGCATAGCTGCTGGCGTTGAGGCATAGCTGCTGGCGGGGTTTCAGGGCTAGAGTTGGGGTTTAGCGGCTGACGTTGGGGTTTAATGGCTGGCGTTGGGGTTTAGCGGCTGGCGTTGCGGTTTAGCGGCTGGCGTTATGGTTTAGCGGCTGGCGTTGGGATTTTGCGTCTGGCGTTGGCGTTTGGCTGGCGTTGGGGTTTAGCTACTGGCGTTTCGGGTTTCGTGGCTGGCGTTAGGGTTTAGCTACTGACGTTAGGGTTTAGCTACTGGCGTTAGGGTTTAGCAACTGGCGTTGGGGTTTAATTACGGAATTTTTTTTAATCATTCCGGCTTCCTGTTTCATCTTGCTGCTTAAAAAATGCAAGGATATTAAAAGTCATACTGTAACAAAATATTATTAGTATTTTAAATTTCAAGATTTGGATGAATATTTTTGTAAGCTTTGATCTGCCTGTTCCATTACAGGTTTAAGCAGCGCTGTCAGTTTAGCGCGTGGGAATTTAAACAAACAGTGCTGTGGGTTCCAATTATAACGCTAACAACTGGAGCGCTATTGTCTTTACACATAGTACTATGGGCTTTACACACAGCGCTGCGGTCACAGCACTATTGGTTACAGATTGTTCGGGGAGGGAGAAGGAGAGATGGAGTGAGGGCGGCTTCCAAAATGGCGTCTACATCATCATCTGGTGCTAAAAGCAGGAAGCAGCTGTTCAAACAGAAGTATACAAAGAGATGGCAATGAATTCACTGTCAAGTAAGGTGCATAGAAGACATGTCAATTTATAGCAAAGTTATGTATTCTTGTACTCTTACATGGGTATGACCGCACATAAATAACATTTTTTTCAACTAAATGGCACCGCGTAAAAATACTAATTTCCACAGCAAATTGCGGATTTTCAGGTACTAGAATAGTGAAATGCTCTGACAAAACTTGGCAGCCTGATACAGCGGCTGGCGTTGGGGTTTCACGGCTGGCGTTGGGGTTTCACGGCTGGCGTTGGGGTTTCACGGAAGGTGTTGGGGCATAGCTGCTGTCGTTGGGGTTTAGCTACTGGCGTTGGAGTTTAGCTACTGGCGTTGGAGTTTAGCGGCTGGCGGGGTTTAACTACTGTCGTTGGGGTTTGGAGGCTGGCGTTGGGGTTTGGAGGCTGGTGTTGGGGTTTGGAGGCTGGCGTTGGGGTTTGGAGGCTGGCGTTGGGGTTTGGAGGCTGGCGTTGGGGTTTAGCTACTGGCATTGGGGTTTAGCTACTGGCGTTGGGGTTTAGCTACTGGCGTTGGGGTTTAGCTACTGGCGTTGGGGTTTAGCTACTGGCGTTGGAGTTTAGCGGCTGGCGTTGCGGTTTAGCTACTGGCATTGGGGTTTAGCTACTGGCGTTGGGGTTTAGCTACTGGCGTTGGGGTGTAGCTACTGGCGTTGGGGTTTAGCTACTGGCGTTGGGGTTTAGCTACTGGCGTTGGGGTTTAGTTACTGACGTTGCGGTTTAGCTACTGGCGTTGGGGTTTAGCAGTTGGCGTTGTGGTTTAGCGGTTGGCGTTGGAGTTTAGCTACTGGCGTTGGGGTTTAGCTACTGGCGTTGGGGTTTAGCTACTGGCGTTGGGGTTTATTTTTAATTTTTTTTTTTACATTGTCTCCAATACTTTTTGCATTTTTCTTCGTTTTTTTTTATAACTAGATAGAGCTAAAGGGATAGATGAAATAGAGAGAGGGAAAAAGGAAAAAGAAAACTAAAATTAAAAAAAAAAAAGGAAGAGGAGTGAAAGAGGTAATTGAAGAAGAATGGAAAAAGTTGTTATAGTTTAAAAACATCATTCGAGATATGTTCGTACATTTCGAAGTATAGCATTTCATCCAATCTTTAGTCCGGGTGCTAGTCAGGTTCCTGTGCTGAACTATTCTGACCCTTTAAGTAATCAATAAAAGGAGACCATGTTCCAACGAATAATTCCTGTTTGTCCAACAGGGAAAATCTGATTCTTTCCACGTTTAAGGTCTCCGTCATTTCTATAATCCACATTCTGATTGTGGGGGCCGTAGGGCCTTTCCAAAATTTTAGGATTAATTTTTTTCCTGTTATTAAACTGTAATCGATAAAGTTTCTTTGTGTTATTCTAAGTGTTTGATTTAATTCTAATATTCCGAGTATTATTAATTTTGAGTTTGGTTCCAGTTGTGTGTTGGTTACTTTGGATATTATACTAAAAATATTTACCCAAAAATTTTTAATTTTTGTACAGTTTGTAAACATGTGCGATAACGTAGCTTCGAAATGTTGACATTTATCACATATAGGTGAGATATGTTGAAAAATTTTATGTAATTTTGTTTTGGCGTAATGTAACCTATGTATTACTTTAAATTGTATTAGAGAGTGTCTTGCGTTTAGTGAACACTGATGTATGTGTTGTAAACTTTCTTCCCAAGTGTCTTTCGTTATTACCTGATTTAATTCTTTTTCCCATGCTTGTCTGTGAAAGTCCGTCAAAGGAATGTCACTGTCTAATAAGATATTATATATATAAGATATTAATTTTTCTGTATTAGGATGCTTATTCCAACATTCATCAAGAATCTCTGGGTTTCTATTTCGAAAATTTTTAGAATTCGATTTAACATAATCTCTAAGTTGAAGATATCTGAAATAATCATTTCCTCGAAGTCCATAAGTCTGTTGCAATTCCTGAAATGTCAAAAAAGAGCCTTCCTTGTAAAGGTGTCCCATATTTTTAATTCCATAATTCTTCCATTGTGTAAAACCCCCGTCTAAACATGAAGGCTTAAACAGTGAATTATTCACAATTGGAAGAAAAAGAGATAAGTTATCTAATTTTAATGTCTTTTTTAATTGTTTCCAAATTTTTATAGCACTAAATATTATAGGGTTTTCCCTGTAAATTTTCTTGTTTAATTTAGACGTAGCAAATAATATCGAACCAATATCATAAGACATACAATCTTCCTTTTCCATTTTTAACCAGTCCGGTTGCTGGTCTATTTCTCCCAACCAGAAGAAGGCGTTGGGGTTTAGCTACTGCCGTTGGAGTTTAGCGCTAGGGTTGGGGTTTGGCGGCTGGCGGGGTTTAGCGCTTGCCGCGGTAAAGGTACTGGCATTGGGGTTTAGAGGCTGGCGTTGGGGTTTAGCTGCTGGCGTTGGGGTTTAGAGGCTGGCGTTGGGGTTTAGCTACTGCCGTTGGGGTTTAGCTACTGGCGTTGTGGTTTAGCTACTGGCGTTGGGGATTGGAGGCTGGCGCTGGGGTTTCTTGGCTGGCGGGGTTTAGCTACTGGCGTTGGGGTTTAGTTACTGGCGTTGGGGTTTAGCTACTGGCATTGGGGTTTAGCGGCTGGCGTTGGAGTTTAACAGCTGGCGTTGGGGTTTGGCGGTTGGCGTTGGGGTTTGGCGGTTGGCGTTGGGGTTTGGCGGTTTGCGTTGGGGTTTAGCTACTGGCGTTGGGGTTTAGCTACAGGCGTTGAGGTTTAGCTACTGGCGTTGCGGTTTAGCTCCTGGCGTTGCGGTTTAGCTACTGGCGTTGGGGTTTAGCAGTTGGCGTTGGGGTTTAGCAGTTGGCGTTGTGGTTTAGCGGTTGGCGTTGGAGTTTAGCGGTTTGCGTTGGGGTTTAGCTACTGGCGTTGGGGTTTAGCAGTTGGCGTTGTGGTTTAGCTCCTGGCGTTGCGGTTTAGCTACTGGCATTGGGGTTTAGCTACTGGCGTTGGGGTTTAGCTACTGGCGTTGGGGTGTAGCTACTGGCGTTGGGGTTTAGCTACTGGCGTTGGGGTTTAGTTACTGACGTTGCGGTTTAGCTACTGGCGTTGGGGTTTAGCAGTTGGCGTTGGGGTTTAGCAGTTGGCGTTGTGGTTTAGCGGTTGGCGTTGGAGTTTAGCGCTAGGGTTGGGGTTTGGCGGCTGGCGGGGTTTAGCGCTTGGCGCGGTATAGGTACTGGCATTGGGGTTTAGAGGCTGGCGTTGGGGTTTAGCTGCTGGCGTTGGGGTTTAGAGGCTGGCGTTGGGGTTTAGCGGCTGGCGTTGCGGTTTGGCTGGCGGAGTTTAGCTACGCGTTGGGGTTTCGCGGCTGGCGTTAGGTTTTAGCTACTGGCGTTGGGGTTTATCTACTGGCATTGGGGTTTAGCTGCTGGCGTTGGCGCATAGCTGCTGGCATTGGGGCATAGCTGCTGGCGTTGAGGCATAGCTGCTGGCGGGGTTTCAGGGCTAGAGTTGGGGTTTAGCGGCTGACGTTGGGGTTTAATGGCTGGCGTTGGGGTTTAGCGGCTGGCGTTGCGGTTTAGCGGCTGGCGTTATGGTTTAGCGGCTGGCGTTGGGATTTTGCGTCTGGCGTTGGCGTTTGGCTGGCGTTGGGGTTTAGCTACTGGCGTTTCGGGTTTCGTGGCTGGCGTTAGGGTTTAGCTACTGACGTTAGGGTTTAGCTACTGGCGTTAGGGTTTAGCAACTGGCGTTGGGGTTTAATTACGGAATTTTTTTTAATCATTCCGGCTTCCTGTTTCATCTTGCTGCTTAAAAAATGCAAGGATATTAAAAGTCATACTGTAACAAAATATTATTAGTATTTTAAATTTCAAGATTTGGATGAATATTTTTGTAAGCTTTGATCTGCCTGTTCCATTACAGGTTTAAGCAGCGCTGTCAGTTTAGCGCGTGGGAATTTAAACAAACAGTGCTGTGGGTTCCAATTATAACGCTAACAACTGGAGCGCTATTGTCTTTACACATAGTACTATGGGCTTTACACACAGCGCTGCGGTCACAGCACTATTGGTTACAGATTGTTCGGGGAGGGAGAAGGAGAGATGGAGTGAGGGCGGCTTCCAAAATGGCGTCTACATCATCATCTGGTGCTAAAAGCAGGAAGCAGCTGTTCAAACAGAAGTATACAAAGAGATGGCAATGAATTCACTGTCAAGTAAGGTGCATAGAAGACATGTCAATTTATAGCAAAGTTATGTATTCTTGTACTCTTACATGGGTATGACCGCACATAAATAACATTTTTTTCAACTAAATGGCACCGCGTAAAAATACTAATTTCCACAGCAAATTGCGGATTTTCAGGTACTAGAATAGTGAAATGCTCTGACAAAACTTGGCAGCCTGATACAGCGGCTGGCGTTGGGGTTTCACGGCTGGCGTTGGGGTTTCACGGCTGGCGTTGGGGTTTCACGGAAGGTGTTGGGGCATAGCTGCTGTCGTTGGGGTTTAGCTACTGGCGTTGGAGTTTAGCTACTGGCGTTGGAGTTTAGCGGCTGGCGGGGTTTAACTACTGTCGTTGGGGTTTGGAGGCTGGCGTTGGGGTTTGGAGGCTGGTGTTGGGGTTTGGAGGCTGGCGTTGGGGTTTGGAGGCTGGCGTTGGGGTTTGGAGGCTGGCGTTGGGGTTTAGCTACTGGCATTGGGGTTTAGCTACTGGCGTTGGGGTTTAGCTACTGGCGTTGGGGTTTAGCTACTGGCGTTGGGGTTTAGCTACTGGCGTTGGAGTTTAGCGGCTGGCGTTGCGGTTTAGCTACTGGCATTGGGGTTTAGCTACTGGCGTTGGGGTTTAGCTACTGGCGTTGGGGTGTAGCTACTGGCGTTGGGGTTTAGCTACTGGCGTTGGGGTTTAGCTACTGGCGTTGGGGTTTAGTTACTGACGTTGCGGTTTAGCTACTGGCGTTGGGGTTTAGCAGTTGGCGTTGTGGTTTAGCGGTTGGCGTTGGAGTTTAGCTACTGGCGTTGGGGTTTAGCTACTGGCGTTGGGGTTTAGCTACTGGCGTTGGGGTTTATTTTTAATTTTTTTTTTTACATTGTCTCCAATACTTTTTGCATTTTTCTTCGTTTTTTTTTATAACTAGATAGAGCTAAAGGGATAGATGAAATAGAGAGAGGGAAAAAGGAAAAAGAAAACTAAAATTAAAAAAAAAAAAGGAAGAGGAGTGAAAGAGGTAATTGAAGAAGAATGGAAAAAGTTGTTATAGTTTAAAAACATCATTCGAGATATGTTCGTACATTTCGAAGTATAGCATTTCATCCAATCTTTAGTCCGGGTGCTAGTCAGGTTCCTGTGCTGAACTATTCTGACCCTTTAAGTAATCAATAAAAGGAGACCATGTTCCAACGAATAATTCCTGTTTGTCCAACAGGGAAAATCTGATTCTTTCCACGTTTAAGGTCTCCGTCATTTCTATAATCCACATTTTGATTGTGGGGGCCGTAGGGCCTTTCCAAAATTTTAGGATTAATTTTTTTCCTGTTATTAAACTGTAATCGATAAAGTTTCTTTGTGTTATTCTAAGTGTTTGATTTAATTCTAATATTCCGAGTATTATTAATTTTGAGTTTGGTTCCAGTTGTGTGTTGGTTACTTTGGATATTATACTAAAAATATTTACCCAAAAATTTTTAATTTTTGTACAGTTTGTAAACATGTGCGATAACGTAGCTTCGAAATGTTGACATTTATCACATATAGGTGAGATATGTTGAAAAATTTTATGTAATTTTGTTTTGGCGTAATGTAACCTATGTATTACTTTAAATTGTATTAGAGAGTGTCTTGCGTTTAGTGAACACTGATGTATGTGTTGTAAACTTTCTTCCCAAGTGTCTTTCGTTATTACCTGATTTAATTCTTTTTCCCATGCTTGTCTGTGAAAGTCCGTCAAAGGAATGTCACTGTCTAATAAGATATTATATATATAAGATATTAATTTTTCTGTATTAGGATGCTTATTCCAACATTCATCAAGAATCTCTGGGTTTCTATTTCGAAAATTTTTAGAATTCGA
Organism: Leucoraja ocellata; assembly: GCA_036785375.1. Lineage (NCBI taxonomy): Eukaryota > Metazoa > Chordata > Chondrichthyes > Rajiformes > Rajidae > Leucoraja > Leucoraja ocellata. The sequence continues at coordinate 578,901 of JAWMAR010000760.1, forward strand.
TTTAACATAATCTCTAAGTTGAAGATATCTGAAATAATCATTTCCTCGAAGTCCATAAGTCTGTTGCAATTCCTGAAATGTCAAAAAAGAGCCTTCCTTGTAAAGGTGTCCCATATTTTTAATTCCATAATTCTTCCATTGTGTAAAACCCCCGTCTAAACATGAAGGCTTAAACAGTGAATTATTCACAATTGGAAGAAAAAGAGATAAGTTATCTAATTTTAATGTCTTTTTTAATTGTTTCCAAATTTTTATAGCACTAAATATTATAGGGTTTTCCCTGTAAATTTTCTTGTTTAATTTAGACGTAGCAAATAATATCGAACCAATATCATAAGACATACAATCTTCCTTTTCCATTTTTAACCAGTCCGGTTGCTGGTCTATTTCTCCCAACCAGAAGAAGGCGTTGGGGTTTAGCTACTGCCGTTGGAGTTTAGCGCTAGGGTTGGGGTTTGGCGGCTGGCGGGGTTTAGCGCTTGCCGCGGTAAAGGTACTGGCATTGGGGTTTAGAGGCTGGCGTTGGGGTTTAGCTGCTGGCGTTGGGGTTTAGAGGCTGGCGTTGGGGTTTAGCTACTGCCGTTGGGGTTTAGCTACTGGCGTTGTGGTTTAGCTACTGGCGTTGGGGATTGGAGGCTGGCGCTGGGGTTTCTTGGCTGGCGGGGTTTAGCTACTGGCGTTGGGGTTTAGTTACTGGCGTTGGGGTTTAGCTACTGGCATTGGGGTTTAGCGGCTGGCGTTGGAGTTTAACAGCTGGCGTTGGGGTTTGGCGGTTGGCGTTGGGGTTTGGCGGTTGGCGTTGGGGTTTGGCGGTTTGCGTTGGGGTTTAGCTACTGGCGTTGGGGTTTAGCTACAGGCGTTGAGGTTTAGCTACTGGCGTTGCGGTTTAGCTCCTGGCGTTGCGGTTTAGCTACTGGCGTTGGGGTTTAGCAGTTGGCGTTGGGGTTTAGCAGTTGGCGTTGTGGTTTAGCGGTTGGCGTTGGAGTTTAGCGGTTTGCGTTGGGGTTTAGCTACTGGCGTTGGGGTTTAGCAGTTGGCGTTGTGGTTTAGCTCCTGGCGTTGCGGTTTAGCTACTGGCATTGGGGTTTAGCTACTGGCGTTGGGGTTTAGCTACTGGCGTTGGGGTGTAGCTACTGGCGTTGGGGTTTAGCTACTGGCGTTGGGGTTTAGTTACTGACGTTGCGGTTTAGCTACTGGCGTTGGGGTTTAGCAGTTGGCGTTGGGGTTTAGCAGTTGGCGTTGTGGTTTAGCGGTTGGCGTTGGAGTTTAGCGCTAGGGTTGGGGTTTGGCGGCTGGCGGGGTTTAGCGCTTGGCGCGGTATAGGTACTGGCATTGGGGTTTAGAGGCTGGCGTTGGGGTTTAGCTGCTGGCGTTGGGGTTTAGAGGCTGGCGTTGGGGTTTAGCTACTGCCGTTGGGGTTTAGCTACCGGCGTTGTGGTTTAGCTACTGGCGTTGGGGATTGGAGGCTGGCGCTGGGGTTTCTTGGCTGGCGGGGTTTAGCTACTGGCGTTGGGGTTTAGTTACTGACGTTGCGGTTTAGCTACTGGCGTTGGGGTTTAGCAGTTGGCGTTGGGGTTTAGCAGTTGGCGTTGGGGTTTAGCGGTTTACGTTGGGGTTTAGCTACTGGCGTTGGGGTTTGGAGGCTGGCGTTGGGGTGTAGCTACTGGCGTTGGGGTGTAGCTACTGGCGTTGGGGTGTAGCTACTGGCATTGGGGTTTATCTACTGGCGTTGGGGTTTATCTACTGGTGTTGAGGTTTAGCTACTGGCGGAGTTTAGCGGCTGGCGGGGTTTAACTACTGTCGTTGGGGTTTAGAGGCTGGCGGGGTTTGGAGGCTGGCGTTGGGGTTTGGAGGCTGGCGTTGGGGTTTAGCTACTGGCGTTGGGGTTTAGCTACTGGCGTTGGGGTTTAGCTACTGGCGTTGGGGTTTAGCTACTGGCGTTGCGGTTTAGCTACTGGCGTTGGTGTTTAGCTACTGGCGTTGGGGTTTAGCTACTGGCATTGGGGTTTAGCTACTGGCGTTGGGGTTTAGCTACTGGCGTTGGGGTTTAGCTACTGGCGTTGGGGTTTAGCTACTGGCATTGGGGTTTAGCGGCTGGCGTTGGAGTTTAGCGGCTGGCATTGGGGTTTGGCGGTTGCGTTGGGGTTTGGCGGTTTGCGTTGGGGTTTAGCTACTGGCGTTGGGGTTTAGCTACTGGCGTTGGGGTGTAGCTACTGGCGTTGGGGTTTAGCTACTGGCGTTGGGGTTTAGTTACTGATGTTGCGGTTTAGCTACTGGCGTTGGGGTTTAGCAGTTGGCGTTGGGGTTTGGCGGCTGGCGGGGTTTAGCGCTTGGCGCGGTATAGGTACTGGCATTGGGGTTTAGAGGCTGGCGTTGGGGTTTAGCTACTGCCGTTGGGGTTTAGCTACCGGCGTTGTGGTTTAGCTACTGGCGTTGGGGATTGGAGGCTGGCGTTGGGGTTTCTTGGCTGGCGGGTTTAGCTACTGGCGTTGGGGTTTAGCAGTTGGCGTTGGGGTTTAGCAGTTGGCGTTGGGGTTTAGCTACTGGCGTTGGGGTTTGGAGGCTGGCGTTGGGGTGTAGCTACTGGTGTTGGGATGTAGCTAATGGCGTTGGGGTGTAGCTACTGGCGTTGGGGTGTAGCTACTGGCGTTGGGGTTTAACTACTGGCGTTGGGGTTTATCTACTGGTGTTGGGGTTTATCTACTGGCGTTGGGGTTTAGCTCCTGGCGTTGCGGTTTAGCTACTTGCTTTGGGGTTTAGTTACTGACGTTGCTGTTCAGCTACTGGCGTTGGGGTTTAGCGGCTGGCGTTGGGTTTTAGCAGTTGGCGTTGGGGTTTAGCAGTTTGCATTGGGGTTTAGCTACTGGCGTTGGGGTTTAGCTACTGGCGTTGTGGTTTAGCTACTGGCGTTGCAGTTTAGCGGCTGGCTTTGGGGTTTAGCTACTGCCGTTGGGGTTTAGCTACCGGCGTTGGGATTTAGCTACTGGCGTTGGAGGCTGGTGTTGGGGTTTAGAGACTTGCGTTGGGGTTTCTTGGCTGGCGTTGGGGTTTAGTTACTGGCGTTGTGGTTTAATTACGGAATTTTTAAATATCAGCCCGACTTCCTGTTTCATCTTGCTGCTTATAAAATGCAAGGATATTAAAAGTCATACTGTAACAAAATATTATTAGTATTTTAAATCTCAAGATTTCGATGATAATTTTTGTAAGCTTTGATCTGCCTGTCCCACTACAGGTTTAAGTAGCGCTGTCAGTTTAGCGTGTGGGAATTTAAATGAACAATGCTGTGGGTTCCAATTATAACGCTAACAACTGGAGCGCTATTGTCTTTACACATAGTACTATGGGTTTTACACACAGCGCTAATGTCACAGCATTATTGGTCACAGACTGTTCGGGGAGGGAGAAGGAGAGATGGAGTGAGAGGGCGGCTTCCAAAATGGCGTCTACATCATCATCTGGTGCTAAAAGGAGGAAGGCCGTTCAAACAGAAGTATACAAAGAGATGGCGATGAATGCATTGTCAAGTAAGGTGCGTAGAAGACATGTCAATTTGTAGCAGTTATGCATTCTTGTACTCTTACATGGATATGACCGCGGCTGGCGTTGGGATTTCACGGCTGGCGTTGGGGTTTCACGGCTGGCGTTGGGGCATAGCTGTTGGCGTTGGGGCATAGCTGCTAGCGTTGAGTCATAGCTGCTGACGTTGGGGTTTCAGGGCTAGCGTTGGGGTTTCAGGGCTAGCGTTGGGGTTTAGCGGCTGGCGTTGGGGTATAGCGGCTGGCGTTGGGGTATAGCGGCTGGCATTGGGGTTTAGCGGCTGGCGTTATGGTTTAGCGGCTGGCGTTATGGTTTAGCGGCTGGCGTTGGGATTTAGCGGCTGGTGTTGGGGTTTAGCTACTGGCGTTGGGGTTTCGCAGCTGGCGTTAGGGTTTAGTTACTGGCGTTGGGGTTTATCTACTGGCGTTGGGGTTTATCTACTGGCGTTGCGGTTTAGCTACTGGCGTTAGGGTTTAGCCGGTAGGTCCGTAGGCGGCGCGACTCTCGTCAGCGTTTTTATTATTTTTGTCTATGTTTTTTATGTAGTTTTTGTTATTTTTTGTAGGGGTGTGTGTGTGGGGGGGGGGGTGGGTTGGGGTTTAGCTACTGGCGTTGGGGTTTAGCGGCTGGCGTTGGGGTTTAGCAGTTGGTGTTGGGGTTTAGCAGTTGGCGTTGGGGTATAGCAGTTGGCGTTGGGGTTTAGCGGTTTGCGTTGGGGTTTAGCTACTGGCGTTGGGGTATAGCTACTGGCGTTGGGGTTTAGCTGCTGGCGTTGGAGTTTAGCTACTGGCGTTGCGGTTTGGCGGCTGGCTTTGGGGTTTAGCTACTGCCGTTGGGGTTTAGCGCTAGGCGTTGGGGTTTAGAGGCTGGCGTTGGGGTTTAGAGGCTGGCGTTGGGGTTTAGAGGCTGGCGTTGGGGTTTATAGGCTGGCGTTGGCGTTTAGCTACTGGCGTTGGGGTTTAGCTACTGGCGTTTGGATTTAGCTACTGGCGTTGGGGGTTAGCTACAGGCATTGGGGTTTCTCGGCTGGCGTTGGGGTTTAGCGGCTGGCTTTATGGTTTAGCTTCTGGCGTTGGAGTTTAGCTAGTGGCGTTGGGGTTTAGCTACTGGCGGGGTTTAGGTACTGGCGTTGGAGTTTAGCTACCGGCGTTGGGGTTTTGCGGCTGGCATTGGGGTTAAACTGCTGGCGGGGTTTAGAGGGGTTTAGCAGCTGGCGTTGTGGTTTAGCTACTGGCGTTCTGGTATAGCTACTGGCGTTGGGGTTTAGCTACTGGCGTTGGGGTTTAGAGGCTGGCGTTGGGGTTTAGCTGCTGGCGTTGGGGTTTAGAGGCTGGCGTTGGGGTTTAGCTACTGGCATTGAGGTTTAGCTACTGGCGTTGGGGTTTAGCTACTGGCGTTGGTGTTTTGCGGCTGGCGTTGCGGTTTAGCTACTGGCGTTGGGGGTTAGCTACTGGCATTGGGGTTTCTCGGCTGGCGTTGGGGTTTAGCGGCTGGCATTATGGTTTAGCTAGTGGCGTTGGGGTTTGGCTACTGGCGGGGTTTAGCTACTGGCGTTGGAATTTAGCTACTGGCGTTGGGGTTTTGCGGCTGGCGTTGGGGTTAAGCTGCTGGCGGGGTTTAGAGGGGTTTAGAGGCTGGCTTTGGGGTTTAGCTACTGGCATTGGGGTTTATCTACTGGCGTTGGGGTTTAGCTACTGGCAGGGTTTAGCTACTGGCGTTGGGGTTTAGCTACTGGCGTTGGGGTTTAGCTACTGGCGTTGGGGTTTAGCTACTGGCGTTGGAGTTTAGCTACTGGCGTTGGGGTTTAGCTACTGGCGTTGGGGTTTAGTGGCTGGCGTTGGGGTTTAGCTACGCGTTGGAGTTTAGCTACTGGCGTTGGAGTTTAGCTACTGGCGTTGGGGTTTAGCTACTGGCGTTGGGGTTTAGCTACTGGCGTTGGGGTTTAGCTACTGGCGTTGGAGTTTAGCTACTGGCGTTGGAGTTTAGCTACTGGCGTTGGGGTTTAGCTACTGGCGTTGGAGTTTAGCTACTGGCGTTGGGGTTTAGCTACTGGCGTTGGAGTTTAGCTACTGGCGTTGGGGTTTAGCTACTGGCGTTGGGGTTTAGCTACTGGCGTTGGGCTTTAGTGGCTGGCGTTGGGGTTTAGCTACTGGCGGGGTTTACTACTGGCGTTGGGGGTTAGCTACTAGCTACTAGCATTGGGGTTTCTCGGCTGGCGTTGGGGTTTAGCGGCTGGTGTGGTTTAGCTACTGGCGGGGTTTAGCTACTGGCGTTGTGGTTTAGCAACTGGCGTTGGGGTTTAGCTACTGGCGTTGGGGTTTAGCTACTGGCGTTGGGGTTTAGCTACTGGCGTTGGGGTTTAGCTACTGGCGTTCGGCTTTAGTGGCTGGCGTTGGGGTTTAGCTACTGGCGGGGTTTACTCCTGGCGTTGGGGGTTAGCTACTAGCTACTAGCATTGGGGTTTCTTGGCTGGCGTTGGGGTTTAGCGGCTGGTGTGGTTTAGCTACTGGCGGGGTTTAGCTACTGGCGTTGTGGTTTAGCAACTGTTGTTGGGGTTTAGCTACTGGCGTTGGGGTTTAGCTACTGGCGTTGGGGTTTAGCAACTGCCGTTGGGGTTTAGCTACTGGCGTTGGGATTTAGCGGCTGGCGTTGAGGTTTACCAACTGGCGTTGGGGATTAGCGGCTGGCGTTGAGATTTAGCTACTGGAGTTGGGGTTTGGCAGCTGGCGTTGGGGTTTAACTACTGGCGTTGGGGTTTAGCGCCTGGCTGAGTTTAGCGGCTGGCTTTTGGGTTTAGCGGCTGGCGTTGGGGTTTAGCGTCTGGCGTTAGGGTTTAGCGGCTGGCGTTGGGGTTAAGCTGCTTGCGGGGTATAGAGGCTGGCGTTGGGATTTAGAGGCTGGCGTTGGTGTTTAGCTACTGGCGTTGGGGTTTAGCTACTGGCTTTGGGGTTTAGCTACTGGCGTTGGGGTTTAGTTATTGGCGTTGGGGTTTAGCGGCTGGCGTTGGGGTTTAGCAGTTGGCGTTGGGGTTTAGCGGTTTGCGTTGGGGTTTAGCTACTGGCGTTGGGGTTTAGCTGCTGGCGGAGTTTAGCTACTGGCGTTGCGGTTTAGCGGCTGGCTTTGGGGTTTAGCTACTGCCGTTGGGGTTTAGCGCTAGGCGGGGTTTGGCGGCTGGCGTTGGGGTTTAGCGCTTGGCGCGGTATAGGTACTGGCATTGGGGTTTAGAGGCTGGCGTTGGGGTTTAGCTGCTGGTGTTGGGGTTTAGAGGCTGGCGTTGGGGTTTAGCTACTGGCGTTGGGGTTTAGCTACTGGCAATGAGGTTTAGCTACTGATGTTGTGGTTTAGCTACTGGCGTTGGTGTTTAGCTACTGGCGTTGGGGTTTAGCTACTGGCGTTGGGGTTTAGCTACTGGCGTTGGGGTTTAGCTACTGGCGTTGGGGTTTAGTTATTGGCGTTGGGTTTTGCGGCTGGCGTTGGGGTTTAGCGGCTGGCGTTGGGGTTTAGCAGTTGGCGTTGGGGTTTAGCGGTTTGCGTTGGGGTTTAGCTACTGGCGGGGTTTAGCTACTCGCGTTGGGGTTTAGCTGCTGGCGGAGTTTAGATACTGGCGTTGCGGTTTAGCGGCTGGCTTTGGGGTTTAGCTACTGCCGTTGGGGTTTAGCGCTAGGCGTTGGGGTTTAGCGCTTGGCGCGGTATAGGTACTGGCATTGGGGTTTAGCTGCTGGCGTTGGGGTTTAGCTGCTGGCGTTGGGGTTTAGAGGCTGGCGTTGGGATTTAGCTACTGGCGTTGGGGGTTAGCTACTGGCATTGGGGTTTGTCGGTTGGCGTTGGGGTTTAGCGGCTGGCGTTATGGTTTAGCTACTGGCGTTCTGGTATAGCTACTGGCGTTGGGGTTTAGAGGCTGGCGTTGGGGTTTAGCTGCTGGCGTTGGGGTTTAGCTACTGGCGTTGGGGTTTAGCTACTGGCGTTGGTGTTTTGCGGCTGGCGTTGGGGTTTAGCTACTGGCGTTGGTGTTTTGCGGCTGGCGTTGGGGTTTAGCTACTGGCGTTGCGGTTTAGCTACTGGCGTTGGAGTTTAGCTACTGGCGTTGGGGTTTAGCTACTGGCGTTGGGGTTTTGCGGCTGGCGGGGTTATGCTGCTGGCGGGGTTTAGAGGGGTTTAGAGGCTGACTTTGGGGTTTAGCTACGGGCATTGGGGTTTATCTACTGGCGTTGGGGTTTAGCTACTGGCGGGGTTTAGCTACTGGCGTTGGGGTTTAGCTACGGGCATTGGGGTTTATCTACTGGCGTTGGGGTTTAGCTACTGGCGGGGTTTAGCTACTGGCGTTGGGGTTTAGCTACTGGCGGGGTTTAGCTACTGGCGTTGGGGTTTAGCTACTGGCGGGGTTTAGCTACTGGCGTTGGGGTTTAGCTACTGCCGTTGGGGTTTAGGTACTGGCGTTGGGGTTTAGCTACTGGCGTTGGGGTATAGCTACTGGCGTTGGGGTTTAGCTACTGGCGTTGAGGTTTAGCTACTGGCGGGCTTTAGTGGCTGGCGTTGGGGTTTAGCTACTGGCGGGGTTTAGCTACTGGCGTTGGGGTTTAGCTACTGGTGTTGGGGGTTTAGCGGCTGGCGTTGGGGTTAAGCTGCTTGCGGGGTTTAGAGGCTGGCATTGGGATTTAGAGGCTGGCTGGGGTTTAGCTATTGGCATTGGGGTTTATCTACTGGCAGGGTTCAACTACTGGCGGGGTTCAACTGCTGGCTTTGAGGTTTAGCTACTGGCGTTGAGGTTTAGCTACTGGCGTTGGGGTTTAGCTACTGGCTTTGGGGTTTAGCTACTGGCATTGAGGTTTAGCTACTGGCGTTGGGGTTTAGCTACTGGCGTTGGGGTTTAGCTACTGGCATTGGGGTTTAGCTACTGGCGTTGGGGTTTAGTTATTGGCGTTGGGGTTTAGCGGCTGGCGTTGGGTTTTAGCGGCTGGCGTTGGGGTTTAGCTACTGGCGTTGGGGTTTAGCTACTGGCGTTGGGGTTTAGCTACTGGCGTTGGGGTTTAGTTATTGGCGTTGGGGTTTAGCGGCTGGCGTTGGGTTTTAGCGGCTGGCGTTGGGGTTTAGCAGTTGGCGGGGTTTAGCGGTTTGCGTTGGGGTTTAGCTACTGGCGTTGGGGTTTAGCTGCTGGCGGAGTTTAGCTACTGGCGTTGCGGTTTAGCGGCTGGCTTTGAGGTTTAGCTACTGCCGTTGGGGTTTAGCGCTAGGCGTTGGGGTTTGGCGGCTGGCGTTGGGGTTTAGCGCTTGGCGCGGTATAGGTACTGGCATTGGGGTTTAGAGGCTGGCGTTGGGGTTTAGCTGCTGGCGTTGGGGTTTAGAGGCTGGCGTTGGGGTTTAGCTACTGGCATTGAGGTTTAGCTACTGGCGTTGGGGTTTAGCTACTGGCGTTGGTGTTTTGCGGCTGGCGTTGCGGTTTAGCTACTGGCGTTTGGATTTAGCTACTGGCGTTGGGGGTTAGCTACTGGCATTTGGGTTTGTCGGCTGGCGTTGGGGTTTAGCGGCTGGCGTTATGGTTTAGCTACTGGCGTTGGAGTTTAGCTATTGGCGTTGGGGTTTAGCTACTGGCGTTGGGGTTTAGCTACTGGCGTTGGGGTTTTGCGGCTGGCGGGGTTAAGCTGCTGGCGGGGTTTAGAGGGGTTTAGAGGCTGGCTTTGGGGTTTAGCTACGGGCATTGGGGTTTATCTACTGGCGTTGGGGTTTAGCTACTGGCGGGGTTTAGCTACTGGCGTTGGGGTTTAGCTACTGGCGTTGGGGTTTAGCTACTGGCGTTGGGGTTTAGCTACTGCCGTTGGGGTTTAGCTACTGGCGTTGGGGTTTAGCTACTGGCGTTGTGGTTTAGCTACTGGCGTTGGGGTTTAGCTACTGGCGTTGGGCTTTAGTGGCTGGCATTGGGGTTTAGCTACTGGCGGGGTTTAGCTACTGGCGTTGGGGTTTAGCTACTGGCGTTGGGGTTTAGCTACTGGCGTTGGGGTTTAGCTACTGGCGTTGGGGTTTTGCGGCTGGCGTTGGGGTTAAGCTGCTGGTGGGGTTTAGAGGGGTTTAGAGGCTGGCTTTGGGGTTTAGCTACTGGCATTGGGGTTTATCTACTGGCGTTGGGATTTAGCTACTGGCGTTGTGGTTTAGCTACTGGCGTTGGGGTTTAGCTACTGGCGTTGGGGTTTATCTACTGCCGTTGGGGTTTATCTACTGCCGTTGGGGTTTAGCTACTGGCGTTGGGGTTTATCTACTGCCGTTGGGGTTTATCTACTGCCGTTGGGGTTTAGCTACTGGCGTTGGGGTTTATCATGCATTCTTGTACTCTTACATGGATATGACCGCGGCTGGCGTTGGGATTTCACGGCTGGCGTTGGGGTTTCACGGCTGGCGTTGGGGCATAGCTGCTGGCGTTGGGGCATAGCTGCTAGCGTTGAGTCATAGCTGCTGACGTTGGGGTTTCAGGGCTAGCGTTGGGGTTTCAGGGCTAGCGTTGGGGTTTAGCGGCTGGCGTTGGGGTTTAGTGGCTGGCATTGGGGTTTAGCGGCTGGCGTTATGGTTTAGCGGCTGGCGTTATGGTTTAGCGGCTGGCGTTGGGATTTAGCGGCTGGTGTTGGGGTTTGGCTGGCGTTGGGGTTTATCTACTGGCGTTGGGGTTTATCTACTGGCGTTGCGGTTTAGCTACTGGCGTTAGGGTTTAGCCGGTAGGTCCGTGGGCGGCGCGACTCTCGTCAGCGTTTTTATTATTTTTGTCTATGTTTTTTATGTAGTTTTTGTTATTTTTTGTCGGGGTGTGTGTGTGGGGGGGGTGGGTTGGGGTTTAGCTACTGGCGTTGGGGTTTAGCGGCTGGCGTTGGGGTTTAGCAGTTGGTGTTGGGGTTTAGCAGTTGGCGTTGGGGTATAGCAGTTGGCGTTGGGGTTTAGCGGTTTGCGTTGGGGTTTAGCTACTGGCGTTGGGGTATAGCTACTGGCGTTGGGGTTTAGCTGCTGGCGTTGGAGTTTAGCTACTGGCGTTGCGGTTTGGCGGCTGGCTTTGTGGTTTAGCTACTGCCGTTGGGGTTTAGCGCTAGGCGTTGGGGTTTAGAGGCTGGCGTTGGGGTTTAGAGGCTGGCGTTGGGGTTTAGAGGCTGGCGTTGGCGTTTAGCTACTGGCGTTGGGGGTTAGCTACAGGCATTGGGGTTTCTAGGCTGGCGTTGGGGTTTAGCGGCTGGCTTTATGGTTTAGCTACTGGCGTTGGAGTTTAGCTAGTGGCGTTGGGGTTTAGCTACTGGCGGGGTTTAGGTACTGGCGTTGGAGTTTAGCTACCGGCGGGGTTTAGCTACTGGCATTGGGGTTTTGCGGCTGGCGTTGGGGTTAAGCTGCTGGCGGGGTTTAGAGGGGTTTAGCAGCTGGCGTTGTGGTTTAGCTACTGGCGTTCTGGTATAGCTACTGGCGTTGGGGTTTAGCTACTGGCGTTGGGGTTTAGAGGCTGGCGTTGGGGTTTAGCTGCTGGCGGGGTTTAGAGGCTGGCGTTGGGGTTTAGCTACTGGCATTGAGGTTAAGCTACTGGCGTTGGGGTTTAGCTACTGGCGTTGGTGTTTTGCGGCTGGCGTTGCGGTTTAGCTACTGGCGTTGGGGGTTAGCTACTGGCATTGGGGTTTCTCGGCTGGCGTTGGGGTTTAGCGGCTGGCGTTATGGTTTAGCTAGTGGCGTTGGGGTTTGGCTACTGGCGGGGTTTAGCTACTGGCGTTGGAGTTTAGCTACTGGCGTTGGGGTTTTGCGGCTGGCGTTGGGGTTAAGCTGCTGGCGGGGTTTAGAGGGGTTTAGAGGCTGGCTTTGGGGTTTAGCTACTGGCATTGGGGTTTATCTACTGGCGTTGGGGTTTAGCTACTGGCAGGGTTTAGCAACTGGCGTTGGGGTTTAGCTACTGGCGTTGGGGTTTAGCTACTGGCGTTGGGGTTTAGCTACTGGCGTTGGAGTTTAGCTACTGGCGTTGGGGTTTAGCTACTGGCGTTGGGGTTTAGCTACTGGCGTTGGGGTTTAGCTACTGGCGTTGGGGTTTAGCTACTGGAGGATTTAGCGGCTGGCGTTGGAGTTTAGCTACTGGCGTTGGGGTTTAGCTACTGGCGTTGGGGTTTAGCTACTGGCGTTGGGGTTTAGCTACTGGCGTTGGGGTTTAGCTACTGGCGTTGGGGTTTAGCTACTGGAGGATTTAGCGGCTGGCGTTGGAGTTTAGCTACTGGCGTTGGGGTTTAGCTACTGGCGTTGGGGTTTAGCTACTGGCGTTGGGATTTAGCTACTGGCGTTGGGCTTTAGTGGCTGGCGTTGGGGTTTAGCTACTGGCGGGGTTTACTACTGGCGTTGGGCTTTAGTGACTGGCGTTGGGGTTTAGCTACTGGCGGGGTTTACTACTGGCGTTGGGGGTTAGCTACTAGCTACTAGCATTGGGGTTTCTCGGCTGGCGTTGGGGTTTAGCGGCTGGTGTGGTTTAGCTACTGGCGGGGTTTAGCTACTGGCGTTGTGGTTTAGCAACTGGCGTTGGGGTTTAGCTACTGGCGTTGGGGTTTAGCAACTGGCGTTGGGGTTTAGCTACTGGCGTTGTGGTTTAGCTACTGGCGTTGGGGTTTTGGTACTGGTGTTGGGGTTTAGCTACTGGCGTTGGGCTTTAGTGGCTGGCGTTGGGGTTTAGCTACTGGCGGGGTTTACTCCTGGCGTTGGGGGTTAGCTACTAGCTACTAGCATTGGGGTTTCTCGGCTGGCGTTGGGGTTTAGCGGCTGGTGTGGTTTAGCTACTGGCGGGGTTTAGCTACTGGCGTTGTGGTTTAGCAACTGTTGTTGGGGTTTAGCTACTGGCGTTGGGGTTTAGCTACTGGCATTGGGGTTTAGCAACTGGCGTTGGGGTTTAGCTACTGGCGTTGGGATTTAGCGGCTGGCGTTGAGGTTTACCAACTGGCGTTGGGGATTAGCGGCTGGCGTTGAGATTTAGCTACTGGAGTTGGGGTTTGGCAGCTGGCGTTGGGGTTTAACTACTGGCGTTGGGGTTTAGCGCCTGGCTGAGTTTAGCGGCTGGCTTTTGGGTTTAGCGGCTGGCGTTGGGGTTTAGCGTCTGGCGGGGGGGCGGCTGGCGTTGGGGTTAAGCTGCTTGCGGGGTTTAGAGGCTGGCGTTGGGATTTAGAGGCTGGCTGGGGTTTAGCTATTGGCATTGGGGTTTATCTACTGGCAGGGTTCAGCTACTGGCGGGGTTCAACTGCTGGCTTTGAGGTTTAGCTACTGGCGTTGGGGTTTAGCTACTGGATTGAGGTTTAGCTACTGGCGTTCGGGTTTAGCTACTGGCGTTGGGGTTTAGCTACTGGCGTTGGGGTTTAGCTACTGATGTTGTGGTTTAGCTACTGGCGTTGGTGTTTAGCTCCTGGCATTGGGGTTTAGCTACTGGCGTTGGGGTTTAGTTATTGGCGTTGGGGTTTAGCGGCTGGCGTTGGGGTTTAGCGGCTGGCGTTGGGGTTTAGCAGTTGGCGTTGGGGTTTAGCGGTTTGCGTTGGGGTTTAGCTACTGGCGTTGGGGTTTAGCTACTGGCGTTGGGGTTTAGCTGCTGGCGGAGTTTAGCTACTGGCGTTGCGGTTTAGTGGCTGGCTTTGGGGTTTAGCTACTGCCGGGGTTTAGCGCTAGGCGTTGGGGTTTGGCGGCTGGCGTTGGGGTTTAGCTGCTGGCGTTGGAGTTTAGAGGCTGGCGTTGGGTTTTAGCTACTGGCATTGAGGTTTAGCTACTGGCGTTGGGGTTTAGCTACTGGCGTTGGTGTTTTGCGGCTGGCGTTGCGGTTTAGCTACTGGCGTTTGGATTTAGCTACTGGCGTTGGGGGTTAGCTACTGGCATTTGGGTTTGTCGGCTGGCGTTGGGGTTTAGCGGCTGGCGTTATGGTTTAGCTACTGGCGTTGGAGTTTAGCTAGTGGCGTTGGGGTTTAGCTACTGGCGTTGGGGTTTAGCTACTGGCGTTGGGGTTTTGCGGCTGGCGGGGTTAAGCTGCTGGCGGGGTTTAGAGGGGTTTAGAGGCTGGCTTTGGGGTTTAGCTACGGGCATTGGGGTTTATCTACTGGCGTTGGGGTTTAGCTACTGGCGGGGTTTAGCTACTGGCGTTGGGGTTTAGCTACTGGCGTTGGGGTTTAGCTACTGGCGTTGGGGTTTAGCTACTGCCGTTGGGGTTTAGCTACTGGCGTTGGGCTTTAGTGGCTGGCATTGGGGTTTAGCTACTGGCGGGGTTTAGCTACTGGCGTTGGGGTTTAGCTACTGGCGTTGGGGTTTTGCGGCTGGCGGGGTTAAGCTGCTGGTGGGGTTTAGAGGGGTTTAGAGGCTGGCTTTGGGGTTTAGCTACTGGCGTTGGGATTTAGCTACTGGCGTTGTGGTTTAGCTACTGGCGTTGGGGTTTAGCTACTGGCGTTGGGGTTTAGTTACTGGCGTTGGGGTTTAGCTACTGGTGTTGGGGTTCATCTACTGCCGTTGGGGTTTAGCTACTGGCGTTGGGGTTTAGCTACTGGCGTTGGGGTTTAGCTACTGCCGTTGGGGTTTAGCTACTGGCGTTGGGGTTTAGCTACTGGCGTTGGGGTTTAGCTACTGGCGTTGGGCTTTAGTGGCTGGCGTTGGGGTTTAGCTACTGGCGGGGTTTACTATTGGCGTTGGGGGTTAGCTACTAGCATTGGGGTTTCTCGGCTGGCGTTGGGGTTTAGCGCCTAGCTGGGTTTAGCGGCTGGCTTTGGGGTTTAGCTACTGGCGTTGTGGTTTAGCAACTGTTGGGGTTTAGTTACTGACGTTGTGGTTTAGCTACTGGTGTTGGGTTGTAGCGGCTGGCGTTGGGGTTTAGTGTCTGGCGTTAGGGTTTAGCGGCTGGCGTTGGGGTGTATCTACTGGCATTGGGGTTTAGCGGCTGGCGGGGTTAAGCCGCTGGCGGGGTTTAGAGCCTGGCATTGGGTTTTAGAGTCTGGCTTTGGGGTTTAGGTACTGGCATTGGGGTTTATCTACTGGCGTTGGGTTTAGTTACTGGCGGTGGGGTTTAGCTACTGGCGTTGGGATTTAACTACTGGTGTGGGGTTTACCTTCTGGCGTTGGGGTTTAGCTACTGGCGTGGGGTTTGGCTACTGGCGTTGGGGTTTAGCTACTGGCGTTGGGGTTTAGCTACTGGTGTTGCGGTTTAGCTACTGACGGAGTTTAGCGGCTGGCGTTGGAGTTTAGCTACTGGCGTGGTTTAGCTACTGGCGTTTGGGTTTAGCTACTGGCGTTGGGGTTTAGCTACTGGCGTTGGGGTTTAGCTACTGGCGTGGTTTATCTACTGCCGTTGGGGTTTAGCTACTGCCGTTGGGGTTTAGCTACTGCCGTTGGGGTTTAGCTAGTGGCGTTGGGGTTTAGTTACTGGCGTTGGGCTTTAGCAGCTGGTGTTGGGGTTTAGCTACTGGCGGGGTTTAGCTACTGGCGTTGTGGTTTAGCAACTGTTGTTGGGGTTTAGCTACTGGCGTTGGGGTTTAGCTACTGGCGTTG
Organism: Leucoraja ocellata; assembly: GCA_036785375.1. Taxonomy (NCBI): domain Eukaryota; kingdom Metazoa; phylum Chordata; class Chondrichthyes; order Rajiformes; family Rajidae; genus Leucoraja; species Leucoraja ocellata. The sequence continues at coordinate 593,940 of JAWMAR010000760.1, forward strand.
GGGTTTAGCAACTGGCGTTGGGGTTTAGGTACTGGCGTTGGGGTTTAGCTACTGGCGTTGGGGTTTAGCTACTGGCGTTGGGATTTAGCGGCTGGCGTTGGGGTTTAGCTACTGGAGTTGGGGCTTCGCTACGTGTGATGGGGTTTCGCAGATGGTGTTGGGGTGTATCTACTGGCATTGGGGTTTATCTACTGGCGTTGGGGTTTACCAGCTGGCGTTGGGGTTTAGCGGCGGTCATTGGGGTTTAGCTACTGGCGTTGGGGTTTAGCCACTGGCCTTGGGATTTAGATTAGATCAGATTAGATTCGTTTAATGTCATTCAGACCTGTCGGTACTGGCGTTGGGGTTTAGCGCCTGGCGGAGTTTAGCGGCCGGCATTGGGGTTTAGCTACTGACGCTGGGGTTTAGCCACTGGCGGGGTTTAGTTACTGGCGTTGTGGTTTAGCTGCTGGCATTGGGTTGTAGCGGCTGGTAATGGGGTTTAGCGTCTGGCGTTGGGGTTTTGCGGTTGGCGTTGGGGTTTAGCTACTGGCGTTGGGGTTTAGCTACTGGCGTTGAGGTTTAGCTACTGGCGGGGTTTATCGGCTGGCGTTGTGATTTTGCGGCTGGCGTTGTGGTTAGATACTGGCGTTGGGGTTTAGCTACTGGCGTTGGGGTTTAGCTACTGGCGTTGCGGTTTAGCTACTGGCGGGGTTTATCGGCTGGCGTTGGGGTTTAGAGGCTGGTGTTGTGGTTTAGCTACTGGCGTTGCGGTTTAGCTACTGGCGTTGGCGTTTAGCTACTGTCGTTGGGGTTTAGAGACTGGCTTTGGGGTTTAGCTACTGGCCCGTCTTCCTGTTTCAACTTGATGCTGAAAAAATTGCAAGGATATTAAAAGTCATACTGTAACAAAAAATTATAGCAGATTAAATCTATTAGTATTTTAAATTTCAAGATCTGGATGATTATTTTTGTAAGCTTTGATCTGCCTGTCCTGCCACAGGTTTAATCAATGTTACAACATTTTGAGATTTTTTAAATCAAGTCTGTAATTTATCCCGTCAGATAAAGCACAAAAATAAGTTTAATTTGACACCTAATTCACTTTCATATCTTCAGTATTAAATAAGTTATGGCCATTTTCATACTCGGAAATTAGCAACTTGTTACCTATTGATTTTCCATTGACTTAACACAAAAGCTGTGATCAAGGACAGTGAAATGGCCATAACTTTATTAATAATTAAGATAACTGAAATACATTTTCATTCATTATAGATTGAAGCATTCTGAAAAATATGAAACAATCTTACTTGGATGACCTGAAATTACAGCATATAATTAGTTAGTTACACAATTGTAGCATATTCCAAACTTCAGTTACTAGATCTAAACATCTATCCATTTCTTAATAAAAGATTAACATTTTTAAATCGCCTAAGTGTCCAAAGAACATTTACACAAAAATTCACTATAAAACATGATTTTATTCGGGCCACCTTAGGTGACAACGAGAATTTAAGGTATCCCATTTTTGATACCTTAAAATCACTTTTTAAAAATAATTATAATTCACGGTTATATGGTTTACTTAATAATAGTATTCTGTTTTTTCTATGTATTTTTCAACGCACTTCTTTTTTCTTCCTATGGAGGTTCAATAGACGGAGGAGATGTAAAATAATGCTAATAGGGGACGGTTACCCCACACCCAAACCTCAAGGTATTTAACCACACCACATGAATTAAAACTAGCAAAACTAATTAAGAATGCAAGACATTAGGGGAAAAAGGAATGGAGGAATCACATTTTGTAGTTGGAAAATTTGGGGTGCGAATGATCCAATTAAAAGGGGTAAGATTATGGCTCAATTAAAATCTTTAAAGGTGGATATTGTGTTTCTTCAAGAAAAGCATGTGAAATTACAAACACAGATGAGACTAAAAGCAAATTGGATAGGCCAAACTTATTATTATTCATCATTTACTTCTAAAGCTAGCGGTACAGCTATTATTATTCGGAAAGGTATACCATTTATATTAAAGAACACTATATCTGATAAGGAAGGAAGATACACTATAGTGGCAGAAGAAATTTATTCTACACCACTGACTGATAAATATTTATGCACCAAACTTTGATAACCCCCAATTTTTTAAGAACATTACGGATATAATGGATGAGTATAATTACCAAAATGTAATATTAGGGTGGGATTTTAATTGTGTTATAGATACATATTTAGATAAATCAATAAAAGTAAGGAAGAGTAAGGTCATATCTAAAACTAGTGAATTTTTAAACATATATATAAAAAACACTAATATAACAGACGTATGGAGAATAGTCAAACCGACGGGAAGGGAATACTCATTTTACTCAGCGGTACATAAAACTTATTCGCTAATTGATTTTTTTTTTGTGGACACAAAATTAATTCCTTGTACGATTAACCCTAAATATCACAATAGTATTATTTCTGATCACTCACCATTGACTTTTACTTTAAAACTAGAGTGAACGCCGGGTATAAAATCGTTTTGGCGTTTTAATACACAGTTAATTAATAATTCACAAGGTTATGAGTATTTAAAACAACAAATGAAATTCTTTTTTGATACAAATGAGACACCAGGCATCTCACCATCTTTATTATGGGAAACTTTTAAGGCATTTATACGTGGAGTTATAATCCCATATCAAAGTTACCAAAATAAAAATAACTCCATAGAACAAGAGACTTTAGAAAAGGAAATTAAAATATTAGAATTAGATAATGCAAAAGACCCAACTATAGATAAACATAATAAGATCACATTATTGAAATTTAAACTTAATCGAATATTATCGGCAAGAGTAATAAGATCATTTCAGAACACAAAACAGGCACAGTTTGAATTTGGTGATAAACCACATAAACCTTTGGCTAGACAATTGAAGAAACAGGAGAAGGAAAAGACGATTACTAAAATCAAATTAGAGAATGGGGAACCACTAAAGTTACCCCAGGATATTAATAAAAGGTTTGCCCAATTTTATCAAAACTTGTATACATCTAAAACTAAAATAGAAGAAAATATAATTGTAGATTTTTTAGATAATTGTAATCTGCCAAAATTGGATATTTTGGAACAAGAGGAATTAGGAGGACAGATCACAAGGGAAGAAATAAGTGAATCAATAAAATAGCTGAAACATGGGAAAACGCCAGGACCAGATGGTTTTAATAATGAATTCTATAAAGGTTTCCAGGAGTTAATGGTACCACGTTATTTAAGTTATACAAATATGCCTTTACCGAAAATAAATTACCAGAAACGTTAGCCGAATCCACAATTACGTTAATACCTAAAAAAGATAAGGACTTAGAAGAACCGGGCTCATATAGAGCCATATCACTCCTAAATACAGATCAGAAAATTTTAGCAAGAACTTTAGCAAGAAGATTGAGTAAATACATTAATAAATTGATAAATCTGGACCAAACGGGGTTTATACCTAAAAGACAATCATCTAACAATTTGAGACGCCTTTTTAATATAATGTATTCATACAAAACGGAAAAGGAAGACTTGTCAGTTATATCTCTGGATGCCGAGAAAGCGTTTGATCAGGTGAAATGGCAGTATTTATACAAAGTACTCCAAAAATTTAATATGGGAGAGAATTTTATCAGATGGGTGAAATTACTATATGTTAAACCAATGGCAAGAATACTAACTAATAATATATTATCTTTAAGATTTCAATTATCGAGGGGCAATAGGCAGGGCTGTGTTTTATCTCCCCTGCTATTTGCACTTATGATAGAGCCGCTTGCTGAAAGGATAAGAAGGCATCCAGATATTCAGGGATATAATACTAAGGATACTATTAATAAAATATCACTTTATGCAGATGATATACTTTTATATATTACAAACTCCCAAACGAGCATCCCGAATTTATTAAATCTAATAGAGGAATTTGGCTCTTTTTCCGGTTATAAAATAAATTGGAATAAAAGTGAAATTATGTCATTAAAACCCCAGAAAGCGAATCACCTATTAAAATTTCCATTTAAAATCGCAACGGAAAAATTTAAGTATTTGGGTATTCAAGTTACTAGAAGATATAAATCATTATTTAATGCTAATTTTATACCATTATTAAATACATTTGACTCGCTGATTAAATTTTGGAGAACGCTCCCACTGTCATTAATCGGCAGAATAAATGCTATAAAAATGATAGCGCTACCACAAATAATATATTTATTCCAATCTATACCGATATATATACCAAAACACTTAAAAAAAATTAGATTCGAATATTTTTAATTTTATTTGGGATTATAAAGCACATAGAATTAAAAGAAATCACTTAGATTCGAATATTTTTAATTTTATTTGGGATGATAAAGCACATAGAATTAAAAGAAATCACTTGTGCAAACCCAAAGAGGTGGGGGGGTTTGCATTACCTAATTATCTATTATTGGGCAGTACATATTAAAAATATAATTTATTGGTTGGACAGTTCTGCTCAACAGTTGGAATGGATAAGAGTGGAGAAAGAGGATTGCGCACCCTACGATCTAGGAGCGATCATTTTTTCCCCAATAAAGCTGAAGAATATGTTATATAAGAAGAACCCAATTATACAAAATACAATATGAATCTGGAAACAAATAAAATTAACTTTAAAATTGAGAAATGTATCAGCGTTAACACCAATAGTGAATAACCCAGTATTTAAACCATCTGGTATGGATAAAACATATAAACAATGGGAAAAAGTGGGAATTAAAAAGGTAGGTGATTTGTATGAATTGGGAAATTTATTATCATTTCAACAACTAAAATCAAAATTTAAATTGAATAACAATCAATATTTTAAATACCTACAGGTATGTGACTTTATGAAGAAATATATACCAAGATTCCAAAGTATAATTTTAGACCCACTGGAAGAAGTAATGAATATCAATGCGTCGTCAACAAAATTAATATCATACTTGTATAACAGTATTTTAAATATTTACATAGATCATATTATTCCAAAACTAGGTTGAATAAATTTTATCCAAATATTCTCCCATTTGTGATAAATGTCTTTCTCAAAATACCAATATTACGCACTCATTTGTCTCTTGTTCAAAACTTTATAAATGTTGGTGTGACATATTTGATATATTCTCAAAGTTATTTAATACAAAAATGGAACCTAACACTGAAATGATTATATTTGGAGTAAGTAGAGATGGGAACAAATTAAATACACACCAAAATTCATTTTTCAATTATGGGTTAATAACAGGAAAAAAACTTATACTTAAATTCAGGAAAAATGCTAATATACCAACATTTAAAATGTGGATCAGTAATATGCTGGACACAGCACATTTGGAAGAAATTAGACTCCTCCTAATAGACAAACAAGACCTATTCTTAAGGAGTTGGTCCCCATTTATTGATTTATTGGATTAATGTGGTGACATAGTATCATGAAAACCAACAGTTTCAGGTGTGGGTGAAAGAAGACTTAGAATATTTAAAAAAAACACATCTCACTGTGGTAATGGAATAATCTCCCTCCTGCTTTCCTTCTTTACATTCCTTTTCTTTCACTTTTTCCTTATTGGTTTTTCACCCATGCTTATTAATCTACTCTTCATTTTTCACAACCTCTTTTTCCTCTCTCCTTTCTCACTTCTCTCTTTAAAAAAAGGGAAGTTGGACAGAGAATGTAATATGTTAACATCGTTTTTGTACCAATGCATTGTACTTACTTCTAATAAATAAAAAAAAAATGTTAATTAAAAAAAACCAAAACATGATTTTAAAATCTAATTTTCATTAATTTATAGGCCAAGGAAGGAATTTAGTGTTCAATTGCTGTAAATTAATGGCCATTTAAATCAGCTTTCGAGTGGGATCGTGTGGAACGCGGTGTTTGGAACGTTCCCATTGCGGTAAATTTGTACCCCATATGCCCAGAAAAATACTGCAGGATTTAATGGGCCCCCAAATCAGCTACACGCAACATAAATTTTTTTATAAAGGGATCTTTTTTTTTTTTTTGTTTTTTGTTTTGTTTATTTTATTAGAAGTTAATACAACACAAAACAGTACAAGTGGAACCTAATTTTAGGTGCCAACTATGTAATACCGTAATCCATTCTATGTACAACCTCTAGTTTTATGTTATGAGAAGGAAGTAAGCAAGACAAGAAAAAGAAAACAATAGAAAGAGGAAAAAGTGGAAAAATAGATGGTAGAGAGTAGAAAAACGTGAAGTGTGTATATAAAAAATAAAAAAGAAAGAGAAAGTGGAAAGTAGAAATAGAAGAGAAGGCCCCTTAAAAGAGAATTTTTCAAATCTGTATTCGGAGATGTAGATCTATCCGCGTCATGAACTGAAATCAGCAATCCTTACGGTACCGCTGCATCACATGATTCCAAAAAGTCGATGAAAGGAGACCAACTCCTTAAGAATTGGTCATATTTATCTATTAGTCGGAGTCTCATTTCTTCAAGGCGTGCTATGTCCATCATATTCCTAATCCACATTTTAACAGTTGGTATGGTTGTATTTTTCCAAAATTTAAGTATCAATTTCTTTCTAATTATTAACCCATAATTAAAAAAAACATTTTGATCTTTATTTAAATTGGTATCTTCTCCTATTATTCCAAATATAATCCATTCCGTTTTGGGTTCTATTCGTGACTTGAAAAGCTTTGTAAATATATCAAATATATCACTCCAAAATTTATTCAACTTTGTACATCCTACAAATGAATGTGTTATATTAGCGTTTTGAAACAAACATTTATCGCATCTGGGAGAGACGTTTGGATAAAATTTATTCAACCTCGTTTTTGAATAATATAGTCTATGTAATAATTTGAATTGAATTAAATTATGTCTTGCATTAATAGAACAGTTATGTGTATTCATCAAATACTTTTCCCATCTATCCTTCGAGATCTTTATCATTAGCTCATGTTCCCAATCTTCCCTTAATGCTTCTGTTGAGGGTGATTCTCTATTTAATATATTATTATAAAAGTATGATATTAATTTTTGTGAATCAGCCTTAATATTCATTGCTTCTTCTAAAGGATCTAAAAATATAGTTTGAAATCTATGTGTATATTTCTTCATAAAGTCACATACCTGTATATATTTAAAATATTGATTATCCTTCAATTTAAATTTAAATTTTAATTGTTGAAATGTTAACAGTTTGCCCACTTCATACATATCCCCTACTTTCCTAATCCCCAATCTATCCCATTGTTGATATGTGTTGTCGGTGAGAGAAGGTTTGAATGCGGGGTTGTTCAATAGTGGGGTTAGTACTGATAAATTATTTAATTTCAAGGATACTTTTATTTGTTTCCAAATTCTTATTATATTGTGAATAATTGGGTTCTTCTTATATATTATACTATTCAATTTTATCGGTGAGAGCAGGATCGTTCCTATATCGTGCGGATAGCACTCCTCTTTCTCCATTCTTATCCACTCCAACTGCTGAGTGGAACTATCCAGCCAGTACATTATGTTCTTAATATGCACTGCCCAGTAGTAATACATAAAGTTAGGTAATGATAAACCCCCAACTTCTTTAGATTTGCACAAATGCTTTCGTTGAATTCTAAGTGTTCTGTAGTCCCATATAAAATTAGTGATAGTGGAATCTAGTTTTTTGAAAAAATATTTTGGAATATATATTGGGATCGCTTGAAACAAATATAATAATTGTGGTAAGAAAGTCATTTTTATAGCGTTAATTCTACCTATCAATGAGAGCGGAAGCGTTTTCCAAAATGTAATCATATCATTCAGTTTATTTAATAGTGGTATAAAATTGGCACTAAATAATGATTTGTGTCTTCTCGTAATTTGAATACCCAGATACTTGAATTTTTCTGTTGCAATTTTGAAGGGGAATTTTAGTAAGTGTCTCGAATCCTGTGGTTTTAAAGACATAATTTCACTTTTATTCCAATTTATTCTATATCCTGAAAAAGAGCCGAACTCCTCAATTAGTGTTAATAAGGTGGGTATACTCGTTTGTGTATTAGTAATATATAAAAGGATATCATCAGCATATAATGAAATTTTATTCTTTGAGTCCTTGGTGTTATATCCGTGAATATTCGGGTGATTTCTAATCCTTTCGGCCAGCGGTTCTATCATAAGGGCAAATAGCAATGGTGATAAGGCACACCCTTGCCTATTACCCCTTGATAAGTAAAATTTTGGAGATAGCGTATTGTTAGTTAATATTCTTGCCGTAGGTCTATCGTAAACTAGTTTAATCCATCCAATAAAATTCTCTCCCGTATTAAATTTTTGGAGTACCTTGTATAAATACTGCCATTCTACTTGATCAAATGCCTTCTCTGCATCCAGCGTGACAACTGAAATATCTTCATTGTCCTCATTATGAGAGTACATTATATTGAAAAGCCTTCTCAAATTATTAAATGATTGTCTTTTGGGTATAAATCCCGTTTGTTCCGTATTTATTAAATTGTTAATATAATTATTTAGCCTTCTAGCTAGAATCTTTGCTAAAATTTTCTGATCCGTATTTAGAAGTGAAATAGCTCTATAAGAACCCGGTTCATCTAAATCTTTATCTTTTTTTGGTATGAGCGTTATTGTTGCTTCTGCTAGGGTTTCTGGTAGTTTATTTTCAGTATAAGCCTGCATGTATAAATTGAATAATCTTGGTACGATTGACTCCTGAAATCTTTTATAAAATTCATTACTAAAACCGTCTGGTCCTGGGGTCTTCCCATTTTTCAGTGAGTTTATTATTTGTTTTATTTCTTCACTAGTAATCCGTGCTCCTAATTGCTCTTGTTCTAAACTATCCAATTTTGGGAGCTTGCAATTATCTAAAAAATTTGTAATTTTACTTACATCTGTCTTTATTTTAGATGTATATAAATTATGATAAAATTGGGCAAACCTCTTATTAATATCCTTAGGCTATGTTAGAAACTCACCCTTATCCGATTTAATTTTAGTAATAGTTTTTTTCTTTTCTCGTTGCTTCAGTTGCCTCGCAAGTAGTTTATGTGGCTTATCCCCAAATTCGAAGTGTGCTTGTTTTGTAATTTGGAATAATCTTATTACTCTAGCTGATAGTATTCTATTGACTTTATATTTCAATAAAGTTATCTTATTATGTTTATTTATGGTTGGGTCAGTTGCATTGTCCAGTTCTAATAATTTTATTTTCTGTTCTATCCGCTGAAGTTCTCTTTTATTTTCCGTATTTTGAAAACTTTGGTAAGAGATTATGACACCGCGAATATCTGCCTTGAAGGTTTCCCATAATAGCGGTGCAGAAATACCCGGCGTGTCATTTATTTCGAATAAAAGTTTTGTTTGTTCTTTTATATACTCATAACCCTGCGGGTTATTTAATATGTGTGCATTGAACCTTCAAAAAGGTTTTATGCTCGGCATTCCCTCAATTTTAAGTATAAAAGTCAATGGTGAGTGATCAGAAATAATACTATTATGATATGATGGTTTATTCGTATACGGGATCAATTTTGTGTCCAATAAGAAATAGTCAATTCGCGAATAAGTTTTGTGAACTGATGAATAAAATGAGTATTCCCTACCACTTGGATTTGCTATTCTCCAAACATCAGCTATGTTATTATTTTTTATATAAGTATTTAAAAATTCACAGGTCTTAGTTTTAAAAAGACGCTTCCCTAGCTTTATTGATTTATCTAAGTATGGGTCTATAACACAGTTGAAATCTCCCCCCATTATTATATTTTGAAAATTATGCTCTGCGATTAAATCTATTATTTTCCTAAAAAATTGTGGGTTATCAAAATTAGGCGCGTAAATATTTATCATAGTTAATGGTGTATTGTAAATTTCTCCCGTGACTATAACATATCTTCCCTCTTTATCAGATATGGATTTCTTTAATTTAAAAGGTATGCCCTTCCGAATTATAATGGCCGTGCCTCTTGCTTTAGAGGTGAATGAGGAGTAATAGGTTTGACCTATCCAATTTGCCCTTAATCTGATCTGAGTTTGTTGTTTCAAATGTGTCTCTTGTAGGAAAGCAATATCCATATTTAATGATTTTAATTGTGCCAGAATTTTACCCCTTTTAATTGGCTCATTCGCACCTCTGATGTTCCAACTACAGAAGGTGAGACCTCCGATATTTATTCGACTATTATCTTGCATTGGCTATTATTACCAGACTGTATGATTCATGTGATGCAGCCAAGCACCCCAGAATCCCGAATCCAGAGTTGTCCTTCATAATTTCTAGTTCTACATCTTCTGACACTATTAAACATAATTGAGGGAAAGAGAAAAACATAAAATAAAGTGTACATAAAAATTATTGAATCATACAACACATAATTGTGAATAAACAAAAAAAGTGAATGTAATTTATCAAAAAAGCGATAAATTACAAAAAAGCCACCTAAGGTAGCTAGATTTGTATTTAAATTGACCTCCGTCGATGAAATTATGCACTGGGCCTTATCCCCCTATTAGAATTTGACCCAACGTTAGTCGGTTCCCTCTAATTGTTACCAAAATTATCATATCAGGTCATCGCTGAACAGTTTAAAATAGAATAAAATAAAAGGGAAGATAGAAGATTTGGATTAAAATAAAAGTAATTATGGGTTAAAATACCTCGTCAAAAATTACACTTTTCATTTACCTGTATGTTAGTTAATTCATTATTAGTATTTAGTATTTAAAATATATGTCTAACCTCCCCCACCCTTCCTGCTATATAGTTAATCGTGTTAGTAGAGGACATTACGCCTTTAACGTTGGTTGAGTTTATTGCGCGTAATTGGATAATAGGTCATATAGTGTGGAACAGATGCCTCATATCATGGCCATTTCAAAAGGAGACGGTCTCATAGTTCTCCATGCTGAAGGGTTTGGTGACGAGCTTGCGACCTTGAGCTTTCATATGTGCTTTCAGTTCAGAAGTTTAATTCGGCCTTTGTTATTAAACAGCACATTCTTGCCAGATAAGCTTGTCTGGTAACCGTCTGAAGTGTTCTAGTGTCTTAATTGGAACATAAAAAACAACGTTTCACAGATAAAATGGCTATTATTCTGTTCCTCCTCGAATTTTGTTTAAAATCTCCTGGGCGTATTTGCAAGCAGAGTCCGGTTCCGTGAATGAGCATCGCTTGCCCTTAAACGTAATTAGCATTTTTGCTGGATAGATCACGCCATAACAAACTTCAGAATGTCCATATAAAATACTGCTTGCCCTTTTAAACTCGCGTCTTTTGCCAGAATTTCCCGAGGATAATCCCTGTAGAATCTTACGATATTATCAGCGAATGTAAGATTTTCTCCATAGGTTATCTTCTTTAATAGAGTATCCACAGTTGAAATATCTAGAAACTTTACAATAATTTGCCTTGGTGTAGCATTATCATGTTTTTGGAAGCGACCCACTCGATGAGCTAGATCTATCTTTGGTTTTTCAGGAAGTTTGAAAACATCTTTAAGTAGATTAGTAATAAAATCACGCATTTGAAGGCCGTGTTCAGCACCCTCTTTAACTCCTACTATTCTCAGATTTTGCCTCCTTGACCTGGCCTCTAAATCTTGACATTTCTCATTCAGTTTATTCGTTAACTCCCAATTTGTATCGTGTTGTTTTTTCAGACCTGTTATCTCTTGGCTCATCTGTTCCATCTCACCCTCCATTTCTTCCATCTGTTAATTGCTTCAGCAGGGTGTCATGTTTGTTGTTATAATCTCTCCGCATACTTTCCATTTCCTTCGCTGTCCTGGACTCCAAATCTTTAAACTGCTGATTCAGGGCTACATAAAGCTCTTTTACTTCGCCGCAGCTATTATCAATTTTCTTAGAAAGATTGCCCTCCATAGTGGAGAAGTTATTCTGAATTGTAGAATTCATTTTGGCAAATTGCTTCTGAAGATCTTTAGTAATGTCTTTAAGAATATTAGCTCTTACCGTTTCTTCCCAGCTTTCATTTCTTTCTCCTTTGTATCACTTCTCGCAGCCATATCGCTTGTAGGTTGTTGAGGTTCCAGCTCCTCTTCCAAACTTTCAAACGTGAGTTCAGGGGTGGTTTCAAGCTCATCCAGAGCTTTTTGGAGCTGGAAACTGATTGTAGTCTTCTTGGGTCCTCTCTGACCTCTTCTCTTTCTCATCCAGTTTTTACGATAAGATCGTTTTAAATCCCAAATCCACCAGTACCGTTTGATGGAGTCAGTACCCTTGACATTCAGCAAACCTGATAAGAATTTATAACTCGATCCTGGCATGGGAGTCGACTTTAAACACGATTTGTCTGGAGGAGAGCTCAGTGCAGCTGCCTTCACTGCTTCATAGCAGCCACCGGAAATCTCCTTATAAAGGGATCTAAAGAAGCGCTTTTTAATGTAAAAATAAACAGCCTAGCTTGCGTTGTCCCCTACATGAGATCCATCCCGTTGGCGGCGGTCGCGGGTTTAGAGGATGATTTTTAACCTACTATAACAATTAAATAAACCAAATTAGTTTAGAAATAGCTGCAGCGAACTAATGTCACAGCGATTTTTCATCAGCGGGCTGAACAACCTCGATTTGAATAGCGTAGAGAAAATCGCGTTTTAAACCCGCCCCGCTCTCAAAGGCGCCAAAATCGCACACACGGGCAGCGACAGATCTGCAGCGCCGCTGAAGGTAAGTTTTGCAACATACCTAAAGAGAGGGAGGGAGAAAAAAAGGAAGGAAAGGGGGAGAGAGGGAGGAAGGGAGGAAGAGGGAGGGAAAGAGAGGAGGGAGGGAGGGAGGGAGGGAGGGAGAGGGAGGCTTCCAAAATAGCTTCTCCATCATCATCTTGTACTATTACATGGGTATGGCCGCATATAAAAAACATTTTTTTTCAACAAAATGGCACTGTGTAATAATACTGATTTCCACAGCAAAATGCTGATTTTCAGGTACTGGCGTTGGGGTTTCGCTACTGGCGCTGGGGTTTAGCGGCTGGCGTTGGGGTTTAGCGGCTGGCGTTGGGGTTTAGCTACTGGCGTTGGGGTTTAGCTACTTGCGGGGTTTAGTGGCTGGCGTTGGGGTTTCGCGGTTGGCGTTTAGCTACTGGCGTTGGGGTTTGGCTACTGGTGTTGGGGTTTCACAGCTGGCGGTGTTTAGCTACTGGTGTTGGGGTTTAGCTACTGGCGTTGTGATTTAGCGTCTGGCGTTGGGGTTTATCTACTGGCGTTGGGGTTTAGCTACTGGCGTTGGGGTTTAGCTACTGGCGTTGGGGTTTAGCTACTGGCGTTGGGGTTTAGCTACTGGTGTTGCGGTTTAGCTACTGTCATTGGGGTTTACCAGACTGATTCCTGGGATGTCAGGACTGTCTTATGAAGAAAGACTGGATAGACTTGGTTTATACTCTCTAGAATTTAGGAGATTGAGAGGGGATCTTATAGAAACTTACAAAATTCTTAAGGGGTTGGACAGGCTAGATGCAGAAAGATTGCTCCCGATGTTGGGGAAATCCAGGACAAGGGGTCACAGCTTAAGGATAAGGGGGAAATCCTTTAAAACCGAGATGAGAAGAACTTTTTTCACACAGAGAATGGTGAATCTCTGGAACTCTCTGCCGCAGAGGGTAGTTGAGGCCAGTTCATTGGCTATATTTAAGAGTGAGTAAGATGTGGCCCTTGTGGCTAAGGGGATCAGAGGGTATAGAGAGAAAGCAGGTACGGGATACTGAGTTGGATGATCAGCCATGATCATATTGAATGGCGGTGCAGGCTTGAAGGGCTGAATGGCCTACTCCTGCACCTAATTTCTATGTTTCTATGTTTTCTATGTTTAGCGGCTGGTGGGGTTTAGCTACTGGCATTGGGGTTTAGCTACTGGCATTGGGGTTTAGCTACTGGTGTTGTGGTTTAGCGGCTGGCGTTGGGGTATCGCGGCTGGCGTTGGGGTTTAGCTTCTGGCGTTGTGGTTTAGCTACTGGTGTTGGGGTTTCACAGCTGGTGTTGGTGTTTAGCTACTGGCGTTGGGGTTTAGCGGCTGGCGTTGCGGTTTAGCTACTGGCGTTGGGGTTTAGCTACTGGCATTGGGGTTTAGCTACTGGCCTTGGGGTTTAGCTACTGGCGTTGGGGTTTAGCTACTGGCGTTCGGGTTTAGCAGCTGGCGTTGGGGTTTAGCTACTGGCGTTGGGGTTTAGCTCCTGGCATTGGGGTTTAGCTACTGGCGTTGGGGTTTAGCTGCTGGCATTGGGGTTTCGCGGCTGGCGTTGATGTTTTGCGGCTGGCGTTGGGGTTTAGCGGCTGGCGTTGGGGTTTAGCTGCTGGCGTTGGGGTTTAGCAATTGGCGTTGGTGTTTAGCTACTGGCGGAGTTTAGCGTCTGGCGGGGTTTATCTACTGGCGTTGGGGTTTAAAGGCTGGCGTTGGGGTTTAAAGGCTGGCGTTGGGGTTTAGCAACTGGCGTTGTGGTTTAGCTACTGGCGTTGGGGTTTAGCTACTGGTGTTGGGGTTTGGAGGCTGGCGTTGGGGTTTAGAAGCTGGCCTTGGGGTTTAGAGGCTGGCGTTGGGGTGTAGAGGCTGGCGTTAGGGTTTAGCGCTTGGCGCAGTTTATAACCATATAACCATATAACAATTACAGCACGGAAACAGGCGATCTCGGCCCTACAAGTCCGTGACGAACAACTTTTTTTCCCTTAGTCTCACCTGCCTGCACTCATACCATAACCCTCCATTCTCTTCTCATCCATATGCCTATCCAATTTATTTTTAAATGATACCAACGAACATGCCGCCACCACTTCCACTGGAAGCTCATTCCACACCAATACCACTCTCTGAGTAAAGAAGTCCCCCCTCATGTTACCCTTATACTTCTGTCCCTTAATTCTGCAGTCGTGTCCTCTTGTTTGAATCTTCCCTATTCTCAAAGGGAAAAGCTTGTCCACATCAACTCTGTCTATCCCTCTCATCATTTTAAAGACCTCTATCAAGTCCCCCCTTAACCTTCTGCGCTCCAGAGAATAAAGACCTAACTTATTCAACCTATCTCTGTAACTTAGTTGTTGAAACCCAGGCAACATTCTAGTAAATCTCCTCTGTACTCTCTCTATTTTGTTGACATCCTTCCTATAATTGTGCAACCAAAATTGTACACCATACTCCAGATTTGGTCTCACCAATGCCTTGTACAATTTTAACATTACATCCCAGCTTCTATACTCAATGCTCTGATTTATAAAGGCTAGCATACCAAAAGCTTTCTTTACCACCCTATCTATATGAGATTCCACCTTCAAGGAACTATGCACGGTTATTCCCAGATCTCTCTGTTCAACTGTATTCTTCAATTCCCTACCATTTACCATGTACGTCCTATTTTGATTTGTCCTGCCAAGGTGTAGCACCTCACATTTATCAGCATTAAACTCCATCTGCCATCTTTCAGCCCATTTTTCCAAATGGCCTAAATCACTCTGTAGACTTTGGAAATCCTCTTCATTATCCACAACACTTGGGAACATCAGCATACTTACTAATCCAATTTACCACCCCTTCATCCAGATCATTGATGTACATGACAAACAACAACGGACCCAACACAGATCCCTGAGGCACCCCACTAGTCACCTGCCTCCAACCCGACAAACAGCCATCCACCATTACCCTCTGGCTTCTCCCATTCAGCCACTGTTGAATCCATCATGCTATTCCTGCATTTATACCCAACCGTTTAACCTTCTTAACCAACCTTCCATGAGGAACCTTGTCAAAGGCCTTACTAAAGTCCATATAGACAACATCCACTGCTTTACCCTCGTCAATTTCCCTAGTAACCTATTCAAGAAGTTTAGTCAAACATGACCTTCCAGGCACAAATCCATGTTGACTGTTCCTAATCAGACCCTGTTTATCCAGATGCTTATATATATTATCTCTAAGTATCTTTTCCATTAATTTGCCCACCACTGAAATCAAACTAACTGGTCTATAATTGCTGGGTTTACTCTTAGAACCCTTTTTAAACAATGGAACAACATGCGCAGTACCATATAACCATATAATATAACAATTACAGCACGGAAACAGGCCATCTCGACCCTTCTAGTCCGTGCCGAACACATAATCTCCCCTAGTCCCATATACCTGCGCTCAGACCATAACCCTCCATTCCCTTCCCATCCATATAACTATCCAATTTATTTTTAAATGATAAAAACGAACCTGCCTCCACCACCTTCACTGGAAGCTCATTCCACACAGCTACCACTCTCTGAGTAAAGAAGTTCCCCCTCATGTTACCCCTAAACTTCAGTCCCTTAATTCTCATGTCATGTCCCCTTGTTTGAATCTTCCCTACTCTCAGTGGGAAAAGCTTTTCCACGTCAACTCTGTCTATCCCTCTCATCATTTTAAAAACCTCTATCAAGTCCCCCCTTAACCTTCTGCGCTCCAAAGAATAAAGCCCTAACTTGTTCAACCTTTCTCTGTAACTTAGTTGCTGAAACCCAGGCAACATTCTAGTAAATCTCCTCTGTACTCTCTCTATTTTGTTGACAATGTACGCCAATCCTCGGGGACTATTCCCGTTTCTAATGACATTTGAAATATTTCTGTCATAGCCCCGGCTATTTCTACACTAACTTCCCTCAATGTCCTAGGGAATATCCTGTCAGGACCTGGAGACTTATCCACTTTTATATTTTTCAAAAGTGTCAGTACTTCTTTTATTTTGAAACTCATAGTATCCATAGCTACTCTACTCATTTCCCTTACCTCACATAATTCAATATCCTTCTCCTTGGTGAATACCGAAGAAAATAAATTGTTCAATATCTCCCCCATTTCTTTTGGCTCTGCAGATTTAGTGGCTGGCGTTGGGGTTTAGCGGCTGGCGTTGGGGTTTTGCAGCTGGCGTTGTGGTTTAACGGCTGGCGTTGGGGTTTCTAGGCTGGTGGGTTTATCGGCCGGCGTTGGGGTTTAGCAGGGCTGCCAAGTAGTACGGATTTTCCGTAATTTGTACGGAAATGTGATAAGAATACGGATGTTCAGATTAGCTTTTAAAATACGGATTTTTTAAATTATTGTATTAATTTTAATTTAATTTTTTAAAGGATATTAAAAGTCATACTGTAACAAAAAAATTATAGCAGATTAAATTCATTAGTATTTTAAATTTCAAGAGCTGGATATTATTTTTGTAAGCTTTGATCTGCCTGGAAGGAGAGAGGGAGGAGAGGGAGGGAGGGAGGGAGGGAAAGAGGAGGGAGGGAGAGGGAGCAAAAGAGGAGGGAGGGAGAGATTGCGAGGGAGGGAGGGAGGCTTCTGAAATGGCTTCTACATCATCATCTGATGCTAAGGCAGGAAGCAGCTGTTCAAACAGAAGTATACAAAGAGATGGCAATGAATGTACTGCCAAGTAAGGTGCATAGAAGACATGTCAATTGGTAGCAAAGTTATGTATTCTTTACTTTTACATGGGTATGACCGCACATAAAAAGCATTTTTTTGAACAAAATTTTCAACAAGGGCGAATGTGAACATCCGGAAGTGGTAGTGCATGTCGGCACAAACGATGTTGGAAAGAAGGGGATGAATATTCTGCAGCGTGACTTTAGAGAGCTCGGAAAAATGCTGAAAAGCAGGACCTCCAGGGTTGTTATCTCCAGTTTGCTTCCAGTTCCTCGTGCTGGCGAGAGCAGGAACATGGAGATACGGGACCTGAACGTGTGGCTGAGGAACTGGTGCACGAGGCATGGATTTGGATTCTTAGATCACTGGGATCTGTTTTGGGGTAAGGGGGAACTGTACAAAAGGGACGGATTGTATCTTAACAGGTGTGGGGCCAGCATTCTGGCAGGCAGGTTTGCCACTGCTACAGGGGTGGTTTTAAACTGAATAAGGGGGGTGGGGTGTCGAATGGGATAGTGGAGGAAGGAGTTAAAGGGAAAGGGTTTCTTAAATGTGTGAGCGTAGAGACAGAGGGGTGTAAAATGAGCATAGAGGCAATAGGTAGCAAGGTGAAAAGTAAAAGCGGCAGGCCGGCAAATCCAGGGCAAAAATCAAAAAGGGCCACTTTTCAGCATAATAGTATAAGGGGTAAGAATGTTGTAAAAAAACAAGCCTGAAGGCTTTGTGTCTCAATGCTGAGGAAATATTATACAAATAGAACCACTTGGATAGTGACTTTTATATAAGCTAGGTAATTTGCAAAAGAAAAGCTTAAAGTTTTCCTGAACCGAAATAAAGTGCAAACAGACACATACACACAGGCAAAGATGAATCAAAACATGGAGGCCTGAACCAGAACCTGCTTAGCTTAGGTTATTGTTTGGGGCAATTATAGCACTGGAGGAAATTGTATTTGATATGGCTTTGCGTTGAAGAATGGGAAGCTGAATAAGGGGCCTCTTCTTAGGCCATCTGCTCTCTCTATGGCACATTTTTGAGCTCTGAATGTGACATAAAGGTGAAGAGTTATGGCTTGTTTTGCTAGGTTTGAGAGAATTCAAGGCTGAGAGATGATAGACTGCAGTTAGCTTTGGCTGTGTACAATTATAATGTGTGATAAGGAATAAGATGCAAGTGAAAGAATAGTTGCTTTGAGAAATAATTAGATTGAGGGAGTAGTTTATAGAAGGTTGAAGCAGATGGAATTCTGACGTAATGGTTTGAGATGTAGTCTCTTGTGTTCTGCCTGGTACATGAGATTGGAAATCCTACTTCCCGATAACAGGAAAGGCACCAAACTCATATTAAGTAAATTGACAGATTTACGACCCATGTGTCTTTGGATGGGAAATGGAAATGTGCGTTTTGAACTTAGAAACTGTAATTCAGCAAACTTATATAATTAATGTTTTAAAGACATAGGTAATGGTATTTCAAAATGTGTAAAATTATAGTAACACCAATTATGAAATGTATTGGCTTAATAGAAAGGTACACTTTAGACTTATAGAAATTGTTTAGATTTATAGAAATATATTTTCTCTTGGTATAGACAGTGTGTATGACTTGTGTGATCATTGTGTTATATATGTATCTTGTATTTTGAAGAATGGTCTTTCATAAGAGCCAACTGGGGTTTTGCTGTGTTGAAATAAAATAATTCTAAAACAGTTATAAAGCACAGGCAAACAAAGGCTGTAATGAGGCCAGGGAAGGGGGATCATGTGACTGATGTTGTAAATCACCAGAAGGACTCAGATGATTGGTTACTAGCTTGTCATACCCTCTGTATCTAAAATGTCTAATACCTATATAAATGCTATGAGTTTGTATCAAAGTTACTCCTCTCTGGACCCGCCCCAGAGCATCAGCTCTGTGTTGGAAGGTTCAAGAGACTAGTCTCAGCTGAATAAAGAATTGATTTTAACAGCAACAAGTGTTTGAGTCAAGTTGACTTTAGATTGAAAGAACTCAGTTTAACAATGCAAGGAGCATTCGTAATAAGGTGGATGAGTTGAATGTGCAGATAGCTATTAATGACTATGATATAGTTGGGATCACGGAGACATGGCTCCAGGGTGACCAAGGCTGGGAGCTGAACATCCAGGGATATTCAATATTCAGGAGGGATAGACAGAAAGGGAAAGGAGGTGGGGTAGTGTTGCTGGTTAGAGAGCAGATTAACGCAATAGAAAGGAAGGACATTAGTTTGGAGGATGTGGAATCGATATGGGTAGAGCTGCGAAACACTAAGGGGCAGAAAACGCTAGTGGTAGTTGTGTACAGGCCACCTAACAGCAGTAGTGGAGTTGGGGATGGCATCAAACAGGAAATTAGAAATGCGTACAACAAAGGTAAAACAGTTATAATGGGTGACTTCAATCTACATATAGATTGGGTGAATCAAATTGGCAACGGTGCTGAGGAAGAGGATTTCTTGGAATGTATGCAGGATAGTTTTCTAAACCAACATGTAGAGGAACCAACGAGAGAGCAGGCTATTCTAGACTGGGTATTGAGTAATGAGGAAGGGTTAGTTAGCAGTCTTGTTGTACGTGCCCCCTTGGGCAAGAGTGACCATAATATGGTTGAGTTCTTCATTAGGATGGAGAGTGACATCGTTAATTCAGAAACAAGGGTCCTGAACTTGAAGGTAACTTTGAGGGTATGAGATGTGAGTTGACCAAGATAGACTGGCGATTGATTCTTAATGGGTTGACGGTGGATATGCCATGGAAGGCATTTAAAGCCTGCATGGATGAACTACAACAATTGTTCATCCCAGATGGCAAAAAAATAAATCAGGGAAGATAGTGCATCCGTGGATAACAAGGGAAATAGTATCAAAACAAAAGATGAAGCGTACAAATTAGCCAGAAAAAGCAGCCTACCAGACTGGGAGAAATTCAGAGACCAGCAGAGGAGGACGAAGGGCTTAATTAGGAAAGGGAAAATAGATTATGAAAGAAAACTGGCAGGGAACATAAAAACTGACTGCAAAAGCTTTTATAGATATGTGAAGAGAAAAAGATTAGTTAAAACAAATGTAGGTCCCTTGCAGTCAGAAACGGGTGAATTGATCATGGGGAACAAGGACATGGCAGACCAATTGAATAACTACTTTGGTTCTGCCTTCACTAAGGAAGACATAAATAATCTGCCGGTAATAGCAGGGGACCGCGGGTGAAATGAGATGGAGGAACTGAGTGAAATCCAGGTTAGCCGGGAAGTGGTGTTAGGTAAATTGAATGGATTAAAGGCCGATAAATCCCCAGGGCCATATAGGCTGCATCCCAGAGTACTTAAGGAAGTAGCCACAGAAATAGTGGATGCATTAGTGATAATTTTTCAAAACTCTTAAAGATTCTGGAGTAATTCCTGAGGATTGGAAGGTAGCTAATGTAACACCACTTTTTAAAAAGGGAGGGAGAGAGAAAACAGAGAATTACAGATGTTAGTCTAACATTGGTAGTAGAGAAACTGCTAGAATCAGTTATTAAAGATGGGATAGCAGCACATTTGGAAAGTGGTGAAATCATTGGACAAAGTCAGCATGGATTTATGAAGGGTAAATCATGTCTGACGAATCTTATAGAATTTTTAGAGGATGTAACTAGTAGAGTGGATAAGGGAGAACCAGTGGATGTGTTATATCTGGACTTTCAGAAGGCTTTCGACAAGGTCCCACATAAGAGATTAGTATACAAATTTAAAGCACACAGTATTGGGGGTTCAGTATTGATGTTGATAGAGAATTGGCTGGCAGACAGGAAGCAAAGAGTAGGAGTAAACGGGTCCTTTTCACAATGGCAGGCAGTGACTAGTGGGGTGCCGCAAGGCTCAGTTCTGGGACCCCAGCTATTTACGATATATATTAATGATCTGGATGAGGGAATTGAATGCAACATCTCCAAGTTTGCGGATGACACGAAGCTGGGGGACAGTGTTAGCTGTGAGGAGGATGCTAGGAGGCTGCAAGGTGACTTGGATAGGCTGGGTGATTGGGCAAATGCATGGCAGATGCAGTATAATGTGGATAAATGTGAGGTTATCCACATTGGTGACAAAAACAGGAAAGTAGATTATTATCTGAATGGTGGCCGATTAGGAAAGGGGGACATGCAACAAAACCTGGGTGTCATGGTACACCAGTCATTAAAAGTAGGCATGCAGGTACAGCAGGCAGTGAAGGCGAATGGTATGTTAGCATTCATAGCAAAATGATTTGAGTATAGGAGCAGGGAGGTTCTACTGCAGTTGTACAGGGTCTTGTTGAGACCACGCTTGGAGTATTGCGTACAGTTTTGGTCTCCTAATCTGAGGAAAGACATTCTTGCCATAGAGGGTGTACAGAGAAGGTTCACCAGACTGATTCCTGGGATGTCAGGACTTTCATATGAAGAAAGACTGGATAGACTCGGTTTGTACTCGCTAGATTTTAGAAGATTGAGGGGGGATCTTATAGAAAAGTACAAAATTCTTAAGAGGTTGGACAGGCTAGATGCAGGAAGATTGTTCCCGATGTTGGGAAAGTCCAAACAAGGGGGTCACAGTTTAAGGATAAGGGGGAAATCTTTTAGGACCGAGATGAGGAAAACATTTTTCACACAGAGAGTGGTGAATCTCTGGAATTCTCTCCCGCAGAAGGTAGTTGAGGCCAGTTCATTGGCTATATTTAAGAGGGAGTTAGATGTGGCCCTTGTGGCTAAAGGGATCAGGGGGTATGGAGAGGAGGCAGGTACAGGATACTGAGTTGGATGATCAGCCATGATCATATTGAATGGCGGTACAGGCTCGAAGGGCCAAAAGGCCTACTACTGCACCTTTTTTCTATGTTTCTAAAATGGCACCGCATAAAAATACTAATTTCCACAGCAAAATGCTGATTTTCAGGTACTAGAATACTGAAATGATTGACAAAACTGGGCAGCCTGGTACAGCTGCTGGCGTTGGGGTTTCACAGCTGGTGTTGGGGCATAGCTGCTGGCGTTGCAGCATGGCTGCTGGCGTTGGGGCATAGCTGCTGTCGTTGGGGCATAGCTGCTGGCGTTGGGGCATAGCTGCTGGCGTTGGGGCATAGCTGCTGACGTTGGGGCATAGCGGCTGGTGTTGGGGCATAGATTCTGGCGTTGGGGTTTAGCGGTTGGGGTTTAGCGGCTGGCGGGGTTTTGCGACTCGCGGGATTTCACGGCTGACGTTGGGGTTTACCTATTGGCGTTGGGGTTTACCTATTGGCGTTGGGGTTTCGCGGCTGACGTTGGGGTTTAGCTGCTGGCGTTGGGGTTTAGCTACTGGCGTTGGGGTTTAGCAGCTGCCGTTGAGGATTAGCGTCTGGCGTTGGGGTTTAGCTACTAGCGTTGGGGGTTAGCTACTGGCCTTGGGGTTTAGTTACTGGCGTTGGGGTTTAACGGCTGGCGTTGGGGTTTAGCTACTGTCGTTGGGGTTTAACGGATGGCGGGGTTTAGCGGCTGTCATTGGGATTTAGCTGCTGGCGGGGTTTCGCGGCTGGCATTGGGGTTTAGCTACTGGCGTTGGGGTTTAGCTACTGGCATTGGGGTTTAGCGGCTGGCGTTTAGGTTTAGCTACTGCCGTTGTGGTTTAGCCTCTGACGTTGCGGTTTAGCTACTGTAGTTGGGGTTTAGCTACTGCCGTTGGGTTTTCGTGACTGACTTTGGGGTTTAGCAGCTGGCATTGGGGTTTAGCTACTGGCGTTTGGGTTTAGCTACTGGCGTTGGGGTTTATCTGCCGGCGTTGGGGTTTAGCTGCTGGCGTTGGGGTTTAACTAATGGCGTTGGGGTTTAACTAATGGCGTTGGGGTTTAGCTGCTGGCGTTGGAGTTTAGCTACTGGCGTTGCGTTTAGCTACTGGTGTTGGGGTTTAGGTACTGGTGTTGGGGTTTAGTACTGGCATTGGGGTTTAGCTACTGGCATTGGGGTTTAGCTACTGGCGTTGGGGTTTAGCTACTGGCGTTGGGGTTTAGCGGCTGGCATTGGGGTTTAGCTACTGGCATTGGTGTTTAGCTACTGGAGTTGGGGGTTAGCTACTGGCGGGGTTTTGCAACTGGCGTTGTGGTTTAGCTACTGGAGGGGGTTTAGCTACTGCCGTTGGGGTTTCGTGACTGACTTTGGGGTTTAGCGGCTGACATTGGGGTTTAGCTACTGGCGTTGGGGTGTTCCTACCGGTGTTGGGGTTTAGCTACTGGCGTTGGGGTTTAGCTACTGGCGTTGGGGTTTAGCTACTGGCATTGGGGTTTAACTAATGGCGTTGGGGTTTAGCTGCTGGCGTTGGGGTTTAACTAATGGCGTTGGGGTTTAGCTGCTGGCGTTGGAGTTTAGCTACTGGTGTTGGGGTTTAGGTACTGGTGTTGGGGTTTAGCTACTGGCATTGGGGTTTAGCGGCTGGCATTGGGGTTTAGCTACTGGCATTGGGGTTTAGCTACTGGCGTTGGGGTTTAGCTACTGGCGTTGGGGTTTAGCGGCTGGCATTGGGGTTTAGCTACTGGAGTTGGGGGTTAGCTACTGGCGGGGTTTTGCAATTGGCGTTGTGGTTTAGCTATTTGCGTTGGGGTTTAGCTACTGGCGGGGTTTAGCTGCTGCGTTGGGGTTTAGCTACTGGTGTTGGGGTTTAGCTGCTGGCGTTGGGGTTTCGCGGCTGGCATTGGGGTTTAGCTACTGGCGTTGGGGTTTAGGTACTGACGTTGCGGTTTAGCTACTGGAGGGGGTTTAACTACTGCCGTTGGGGTTTCGTGACTGACTTTGGGGTTTAGCGGCTGGCATTGGGGTTTAGCAACTGGCGTTGTGGTTTAGCTATTTGCGTTGGGATTTAGCTACTGGCATTGGGGTTTAGCTACTGGCATTGGGGTTTAGCTGCTGCGTTGGGGTTTAACTACTGGCGTTGGGGTTTAGCAACTGCCGTTGGGATGGAGCTACTGGCGTTGGGGTTTAGCTGCTGGCGTTGGGTCTTAGCTGCTGGTGTTGGGTCTTAGCTGCTGGCGTTGAGGCATAGTGGCTGTTGTTGGGGCATAGATGCTGGCGTTGAGGTATCACGGCTGGCGTTGTGTTTAACGGCTGGCATTGGGGTTAGCGGCTGGCGGGATTTCTCAGCTGGCGTTATAGTTTAGCGGCTGGCATTGGGATTTAGTGGCTGGCGGGGTTTGGCTGGCGTTGGGGTTTAGCGGCTGGCGTTGGGGTTTAGCAGTAGGCGTTGGGGTTTAGCTGCTGGCGTTGGGGTTTAGATATTGGTGTGGTTTAGTGGCTGGTGTTTGCTACTGGTGTTGGGGTTTATCTACTGGCGTTGGGGTTTATCTACTGGCGTTGGGGTTTAGCTACTGGCGTTGGGGTTTATCTACCGGCGTTGGGGTTTAGCTGCTGGTGTTGGGGTTTAGCTACTGGCGTTGGCGTTTAGTGGCTGGCGTTGGGGTTTAGTGCTTGGCATTGGGGTTTAGAGGCTGGCGTTGGGTTTTAGAGGCTGGCGTTGGGGTTTAGCGCTTGGCGGGGTTGAGCGGCCGGCATTAGGGTTTTGTAGCAGGCGGGGTTTAGCGGCTGGCGTTGGGGTTTCGCAGTTGGCGTAGCGGTTTAAAGGCTGGCGTTGGTGTTTCGAGGCTGGGGTTGGGGTTTATCGGTTGGGGTTTAGCGGGTCTGCCAAGTAGTTCGGATTTTCCGTATTTTGTACGGAAATGTGATAAGAATACGGATGTACAGATTAGCTTTTAAAATACGGATTTTTTTAAAATTTGGCCCGTCTTCCTGTTTCATCTTGCTGCTGAAAAAATGCAAGGATATTAAAAGTCATACTGTAACAAAAAAATTATAGCAGATTAAATCCATTAGTATTTTAAATTTCAAGATCTGGATATAATTTTTGTAAGCTTTGATCTGCCTGGAAGGAGAGAGGGAGGGAGAGGGAGGGGGGGAGGGAGGGAAAGAGGAGGGAGGGAGAGAGTGCGATGGAGGGAGAGGGAGGCTTCTAAAATGGCTTCTACATCATCATCTGGTGCTAAAAGGGAAGCAGGAAACAGCTGTTCAAACAGAAGTATACAAAGAGATGGCAATGAATGCACTGCCTAGAAGACAGGCTTAACAGCTGCGGCCCATCTGCAGTCCGTCTGTTTTTTTTCTCTTTCGTTTTTGTTCCTTGTCATGTTTTAGTTAAATTTGTTTTATTAAGTTGTGTATGTATGTGGGTGGGGTGGGAGAAACATGCTTTGGCCCCTTCCTTCGGGGGATGCGACTTTTTCTTCGGTCGTGTCCCCTGTCTTCGTCTGCGCCGAGGCCTAGTGGCGGGGCTAGCGGCAGTGGAGCTGTGGCGGCGGCAGCAGCGGCGGCGGAGACCTGACCCGGGACCCAAGCTGTGGCGGCGGCGGCAGCAGCGGCGGTGGAGACCTGACCCGGCTGGAGCTGTGGTGGCGGCAGCGGCAGCGGCAGCAGCGGCGGAGGCCTGGCCCGGCACCGGGGCTGTGGCTGTGGCGGCGGCGGCAGCGGAGACCTGACTCGGCCTCTGAGCTGTGGCGAGGCAGCGACCACCCGCGGAGTTCGAACCGTCGCCTCGGCGCAGAGGGAGAACAAAGAGGGAAGAGCCAGAGACTTTAAGATTTTGCCTTCCACCACAGTGAGGAGGTGTTTGGTGAACTCACTGTGGTGGATGTTAAATTTGTGTTGATTGTGTGTTTTTGTCATTTTTTTAAAATTATATGTATGACTGCAGGGAAACAGAATTTCGTTCAGACCGAATGGTCTGAATGACAATAAACGAATCTAATCTAATCTAATCTAATGTCAATTGGTAGCAAAGATATGCATTCTTGTACTTTTACATCGGTATGACCGCACATAAAAAACAACATTTTTTTCAACAAAATGGCACCGCATAAAAACACTAATTTCCGCAACAAAATGCTGATTTTACTTCGGAGTCACATGAGTGACTACGTGAAGAACCCCGCTTACGACGCATGCGTCATATCGCTACACGCATTCGAACTCGTCATCGCTGGAGGAAGGACGTTCCTCCCAATCGGCAGGGGTTGAACCTGCAACAGGTAAGGGAACTTCGTTTTTCTTTACTTACCCTTTTTTATCTAGAAGGCTGATGAAGCTGGCTGGGGAGAGTCTGCAGATTTGCAGGCAGCCAGCACCGGCGGGGGCCCGTTAATTTTGTTTAACAGGAACGGAGCCGACTTTAGAGCCAGGACAACGGTCGCTGGAGCAGTTTCCTGACAACTCGGAAACAGCCCCACTAGTCGGTTAGTGCATTTAATAAATTCATGGGTCCGAGGGGCTGGAAGGTGCGGAACTGACGGGGGTTCCGCAGGTCTAAAAATAGCGGCGAGCGGTCAGTGCCCGAGAGCACTGAGTACGCGTTGGACCCGCTGGACCGCGCTGGAATAGAGGCAGGGGGGAAAACAGGCAACAGGCTGAACTCTCGTTATGGGAATAGCTGTGCCAAACTTACCCCCCCGATTTTTTCTCCCGTTTTTTCACTACACCTGTCCACAGCTGGGATATATAGGACCAGCAGCTGGCTGGGGAGAGTCTGCAGATTCAGGCAGCCAGCAGAGGCCGGGGGCCCGTTAATTTGTTTTAAAACAGGGGACGGAGCCGACTTCAGCGACAGGATAACGGCGCTGGAGCAGGGTTTCCCGACGACTCGGGTACAACACCACGGACCCTTACTATAGGTATGTGGGAAAATGGTGTAAACCTAAAATGGGGTTTTCATAGAATCTGTGTGTTAATCCTTTTGTTAAAGTACTAGATGGGCACTGAGCATGCGTTGGACCCACTAGCCCACGCTGAAGGAAGCCGGTATGAGTGGCTGCAGCATGATCAGCAGCCAGCACAGGTGCCTGGGAGTACCGGCACCGGGTGGAGTGGTGGACCCACATACAGGACCAGTGTGGTCAGCGGCGGAGCAAGGAAAACCCGCAAACCAGTGCCCGTGTGTACGAGGGATGGGAACAGCGGAGGAAAAAAGGAGCTCCTTCATAGTGGCAGTCACATGAATGTGGAGACTAGCCTCAGTGGGCAGGAGGTAAGCCCCACATGGGTACCCCGAACTTCAAAAAAGAGTGGGCAGGACCCTGATGGGCCAGACCCTGACCTCACAGGATTACATAATCCTGAAGCTGCTGGATGGTGGCTGATTTTCCCAACCAAGTCAAACTGGGGCAGACTTTGATCCAAGGATGGCAGCCAGTATAAATTACATATCTGGCCATCAATTACAACAACAACATTTTCACAGAGACCCTGGCCAGACATCTGCCACCTGGAAACTAATGCCTTACCACCCAGTGTAAATCAATGCATTTGGAAGCAAAAAATGGGCCAGTGGTTAATTGTGAGTACCTGGCCCTTATGCCATCTCCGAAAAAGGGACTAAGTGCAAATCACGTCTAAAAGGGGTGGAAGAAAGAAAGAATCAGCACCACCATCTCCGAAAAAGGGGCTAAGTGCAAGAAAGAAAGAAATAAATCAGCACCACCATCTCCGAAAGTACAAATCACACCAAAACAGGTGGAAGTGGAGGAGCTCCTCCATGGTGGCAGTTCCATGAATGTGGAGGCTAGCCACAGTGGGCAAGAGGTAAGCCCCACAGCGGTACCCCGTGTGGGGCCGCAGAATATCTCTTACTCCTCGGAGGAGAGTGGGCAGGACCAAATTTGGTCAGACCCTGACCAAGGCACAGGTTTACATAACCCTGAAGAGGGGAGACATCAGCTGTGCCGGATTTAAACCCCACGCCGGGAAAAATCAAATCCTAGACCGGGCGGGAAGGCAAAGCGCAAAGTGCATCACTGCGAAAATGATGTGGAGAAACAGCCTCCGGATAATACTTACCGATACCGGAGTAAGGATGAGCAGCTGCAGGATATAGCGCAGCACAATTATATGCGGCGGCCGGGAGCGATCAGTGCCCGTAGGCATGGGGACCGGACTCGGAAGAGGGTATTGAAGGGCTGCCTGTGTTAGATTCTGAACCAGAGATGGAGCCACATTCCCATATGGAGGACGAAGAAACCAAGTTGCTGGACATGGTGGGGCAATACTTTCAGCAAGAAAGACTGGCAAAGATCTAGAGGCCAGGATGGCTGCCAGCATTGAGTACATGTCTACACATCACCTGCAAGCCAATACCTTTGCTGAGGTGTTGGCAAGACATTTACCACCGGGAACATAACAGGACAAGGTATTAAACCGAAATAAAGTTCTAAAGTCCTATCAGCGGGATATTATCGGTCGCACTATTAGAAATAGACATGACACTAGTTCACCAGGATGCACTGGCCTTATATGCAAACCTGGAACCTCCCAAACCACTCATATAGAATGTGGAGGTATTCATTATTTGCTCCTTAGTTCAGCATGTACTGAACTGAACGTCATTCAGACAAGGAAGCAACAAATTGAAGCATTATTAAACTACGTACACACATTATAGATGTTATGGAACATCCAATAAGAATCACAGAAATCTGTGTACTAAATATCCTTATCATAACCAGAGGTGGTTGCCACTTCATCTTGGGTTAATAGAATACGTCGTACTTATATTCTTTCAGATGGGAACTTTGTGTCATCTTCTGTATTGATCCTAGGGTACTATCTGGCGAGCATCGTATCAAGATATGCTGACTAGATTACCAATTAGAGGTGCCCACAGATGTGTTAACTACAGGTCATCTGCGGTTCACTGCTAACACAGTTCATATGGCACTGACTTTGCTGGTAATTATGGTACAGCCTTAATGGAGACTGGCAGGGAACAAACTATCCATCAGACTGCTAGTAGAATTGGCATAGGGACTGTGTGCCAACCATATAATATCAGACATTATCTAATTACTGAACGCAGTCACGCGTCATTCAAACTTACTGGTTCTTTCTAGCAACATGGAGAGTTACCCATGTTACTATCTATATTAACCTATTTATTGTAGAATTGAAAGTACTCTTCTACACCTAGGACTGACGGACCATAGGCGGAATCTTTTCAGCGGGTCACAGACAGTCCACTCATTCAACAGTACTTGGTATCCTCTAGAAATAGGAAGTACGTTCATAATTATTATCATCACCCACAGATCTATGCACAGCCATCTGTTCTGGAATTCCTGGCAAGCCTCCATTACGATGAGAGGCTTAGTCATAGTACCACAATTGCGCCAGGAGTGCTCTGTCTACATACCTGTTGAAAGTACAGAGCGGCATTCTGTGGGGACGCACACACTGGTAACAAAACTCATTAGGGGCCTGTTAAAATTAATCCCCAAGAACTAGGTACATTCATATATGGGATGTGAGTTTTGTACTGACCAAGTTAAGAAACTGGTCTCCAGCTACAGCTATATCATTACAGAAACTGACTATGTAAACAGTCATGCTGATGGCCTTGGTCACAGCACAAAGAGTCCAGTCACTACAGAAACTAAGGCTGGACAACATGATGATTTCATCAGGGAATTAAACCCGTCACATTAATCATAGGGTCAAACAGAACAGACGGGTCAGCAGGCCTAAAAACAAAGTACAGAGCCTATACGACATATGGTCGTTGCTGTATTATAACTCATTTACTATCATACATGAAGTATGCTAGATCATCAGAGGAAGAAATGTCACGTTTATCAGCTACTAATAGCCACTCAAAACAAAGCAAAGCAAAGAGTAGGAGTAAACGGGTCCTTTTCGCAATGGCAGGCAGTGACTAGTGCGGTACCGCAAGGCTCAGTGCTGGGACCCCAGCTATTTACAATATATATTAATGATCTGGATGAGGGAATTGAAGGCAATATCTCCAAGCTTGCGGATGACACTAAGCTGGGGGGCAGTGTTAGCTGTGAGGAGGATGCTAGGAGACTGCAAGGTTATGCTAGGAGCATTGTAAGAAAGGTGGATGAGCTTAGAGTCTGGATAGACACCTGGAAGTATGATGTTGTGGCGATCAGTGAAACGTGGTTGCAGGAGGGCTGTGATTGGAAACTAAATATTCCAGGATTTCGCTGCTTCAGGTGTGATAGAATTGGAGGGGCAAGAGGTGGAGGTGTTGCATTGCTAGTCAGGGAAGATATTACAGCAGTGCTTTGGCAGGATAGATTGGAGGGCTCATCTAGGGAGGCTATTTGGGTGGAATTGAGAAGTGGGAAAGGTGTAGCAACACTTATAGGGGTGTATTATAGACCGCCAAATGGGGAACGAGAATTGGAAGAGCAAATATGTAAGGAGATAGCAGAGATTAGTAGTAAGCACAAGGTAGTGATTATGGGAGATTTCAACTTTCCACACATAGACTGGGAAACACATTCTGTAAATGGGCTGGATGGGTTGGAGTTTGTAAAATGTGTGCAGGATAGTTTTTTGCAGCAATACATAGAGGTACCTACTAGAGGAGGGGCAGTGCTGGACCTCCTGTTAGGAAATGAGACTGGACAGGTGCGGAGGTATGCGTTGGGGAGCACTTCGGGTCCTGTGATCACAATACCATTAGTTTCAATATAACTATGGAGAGGGTCAGAACTGGACCTAGGGTTGAGATTTTTGATTGGATAAAGGCTAACTTTGATGCGATGCAAGATGATTTAAAAGGAGTGAACTGGGACATTTTGTTTTATGGGAAAGATGTAGAAGAGAAATGGAGGACATTTAAAGGGGAAATTTTAAGAGTACAGAATCTTTATGTTCCTGTTCGGTTGAAAGGAAACAGTAAAAATTGGAAAGAGCCCTGGTTTTCAAGGGAAATTGGACATCTTGTTCGGAAAAAGAGGGAGATCTACAATAATTATAGGCGGCATGAAGTAAATGAGGTGCTTGAGGAGTATAAAGAATGTAAAAAGAATCTTAAGAAAGAAATTAGAAAAGCTAAAAGAAGATATGAGGTTGCTTTGGCAAGTAAGGTGAAAGTCAATCCAAAGGGTTTCTACAGCTATATTAATAGCAAAAGGATAAGGAGGGATAAAATTGGTCCATTGGAGAGACAGAGTGGACACCTATCTGCAGAGCCAAAAGAGATGGGGGAGATATTGAACACTTTTTTTTCTTCGGTATTCACCAAGGAGAAGGATATTGAATTATGTGAGGTAAGGGAAACTAGTAGAGTAGCTATCGATACTATGAGGTTCAAAGTAAAAGAAGTACTGACACTTTTGAAAAATATAAAAGTGGATAAGTCTCCAGGTCCTGACAGGATATTCCCTAGGACATTGAGGGAAGTTAGTGTAGAAATAGCCGGGGCTATGACAGAAATATTTCAAATGTCATTAGAAACGGGAATAGTCCCCGAGGATTGGCGTACTGCGCATGTTGTTCCATTGTTTAAAAAGGGTTCTAAGAGTAAACCTAGCAATTATAGACCTGTTAGTTTGACTTCAGTGGTGGGCAAATTAATGGAAAAGATACTTAGAGACAATATATATAAGCATCTAGATAAACAGGGTCTGATTAGGAACAGTCAACATGGATTTGTGCCTGGAAGGTCATGTTTGACTAATCTTCTTGAATTTTTTGAAGAGGTTACTAGGGAAATTGACGAGGGTAAAGCAGTGGATGTTGTCTATATGGACTTTAGTAAGGCCTTTGACAAGGTTCCTCATGGAAGGTTGGTTAAGAAGGTTCAACTGTTGGGTATAAATGCAGGAATAGCAAGATGGATTCAACAGTGGCTGAATGGGAGAAGCCAGAGGGTAATGGTGGATGGCTGTTTATCGGGTTGGAGGCAGGTGACTAGTGGGGTGCCTCAGGGATCTGTGTTGGGTCCTTTGTTGTTTGTCATGTACATCAATGATCTGGATGAAGGTGTGGTAAATTGGATTAGTAAGTATGCAGATGATACCAAGATAGGGGGTGTTGTGGATAATGAAGAGGATTTCCAAAGTCTACAGAGTGATTTAGGCCATTTGGAAAAATGGGCTGAAAGATGGCAGATGGAGTTTAATGCTGATAAATGTGAGGTGCTACACCTTGGCAGGACAAATCAAAATAGGACGTACATGGTAAATGGTAGGGAATTGAAGAATACAGTTGAACAGAGGGATCTGGGTATAACCGTGCATAGTTCCTTCAAGGTGGAATCTCATATAGATAGGGTGGTAAAGAAAGCTTTTGGTATGCTAGCCTTTATAAATCAGAGCATTGAGTATAGAAGCTGGGATGTAATGTTAAAATTGTACAAGGCATTGGTGAGACCAAATCTGGAGTATGGTGTACAATTTTGGTCGCCCAATTATAGGAAGGATGTCAACAAAATAGAGAGAGTACAGAGAAGATTTACTAGAATGTTGCCTGGGTTTCAACAACTAAGTTACAGAGATAGGTTGAATAAGTTAGGTCTTTATTCTCTGGAGCGCAGAAGGTTAAGGGGGGACCTGATAGAGGTCTTTAAAATGATGAGAGGGATAGACAGAGTTGATGTGGACAAGCTTTTCCCTTTGAGAATAGGGAAGATTCAAACAAGAGGACATGACTTCAGAATTAAGGGACAGAAGTTCAGGGGTAATATGAGGGGGAACTTCTTTACACAGAGAGTGGTGGCGGTGTGGAATGAGCTCCCAGTGGAAGTGGTGGAGGCAGGTTCATTAGTATCATTTAAAAATAAATTGGATAGGCATATGGATGAGAAGGGAATGGAGGGTTATGGTACGAATGCAGGCAGGTGGGACTAAGGGGAAAAAATTTGTTCGGCATGGACTTGTAGGGCCGAGATGGCCTGTTTCCGTGCTGTAATTGTTATATGGTTATAAGGTGACTTGGATAGGCTGAGTGAGTGGGCAAATGTTTGGCAGATGCAGTATCATGTGGATAAATGTGAGGTTATCCATTTTGGTGGCAAAAACGGGAAAGCAGACTATTATCTAAATGATGGCCGATTGGGAAAGGGGGAGATGCAGCGAGACCTGCGTGTCATGGTACACCAGTCATTGAAGGTAGGCATGCAGGTGCAGCAGGCAGTAAAGAAAGCGAATGGTATGTTAGCTTTCATTGCAAAAGGATTTGAGTATAGGAGCAGGGAGGTTCTACTGCAGTTGTACAGGGTCTTGGTGAGACCACACCTGGAGTATTGCGTACAGTTTTGGTCTCCAAATCTGAGGAAGGACATTATTGCCATAGAGGGAGTGCAGAGACGGTTCACCAGACTGATTCCTGGGATGTCAGGACTGTCTTATGAAGAAAGACTGGATAGACTTGGTTTATACTCTCTAGAATTTAGGAGATTGAGAGGGGATCTTATAGAAACTTACAAAATTCTTAAGGGGTTGGACAGGCTAGATGCAGGAAGATTGTTCCCGATGTTAGCGAAGTCCAGGACAAGGGGTCACAGCTTAAGGATAAGGGGGAAATCCTTTAAAACCGCGATGAGAAGAACTTTTTTCACACAGAGAGTGGTGAATCTCTGGAACTCTCTGCCACAGAGGGTAGTTGAGGCCAGTTCATTGGCTATAT
Organism: Leucoraja ocellata; assembly: GCA_036785375.1. Classification (NCBI taxonomy): domain Eukaryota; kingdom Metazoa; phylum Chordata; class Chondrichthyes; order Rajiformes; family Rajidae; genus Leucoraja; species Leucoraja ocellata. Next base: position 627,816 of record JAWMAR010000760.1, read on the forward strand.
TTAAGAGGGAGTTAGATGTGGCCCTTGTGGCTAAGGGGATCAGGGGGTATGGAGAGAAGGCAGGTACGGGATACTGAGTTGGATGATCAGCCATGATCATATTGAATGGCGGTGCAGGCTCGAAGGGCCGAATGGCCTACTCCTGCACCTAATTTCTATGTTTCTATGTAAAACAGTGACAGTCCAGATCATCTCTAAATGGCTAAGCAAGTCCTAACAAAGGCTGGAGTGGACACTAAGGGAAAATTTAAATCTTACTCCATCAGGGCTGCAACTACATTGGCAGCTATGAAGTTGGACGTACCAATGTACAAAACCCTCAAGACAGTAGAATGGTCAACGGAGGAAACTATCCAACAACTTTATAACAAACCAGTTATTGAACCTGGAAGAATTGCAGAAATAATTTTAAGTTCTGCATATAATTCACCGCATAAATAGGGGCAATAATTGGATTTAATATTTTACAGTGGGGTTTCAATATCGTATTATGTTTAATGATGTTAACATCATTTCTCCCCACAACCAAGGCAGTTGTGAAGCATGGACTCGTTCCACGGCATGAGGTCACAGAGCTTTGAAATCTTCACGTAGTCACTCACGTGACTCCGAAGTAAAATAGTAAGATTAAACGAGAACTTACCAGTTTGAAGTTTGATCTGTATTTTATGAGGAGGAACGTTGAGGGAATACGTGCCCTCCGCTCCCACCCTCTTATGATCATATCAAAAACTGGTATCTCTTTCATAATCTTACTATGTTAGGTCAATATAGGATATCTGTGACCTCACACCGCTGCTTTGAAGGATGACACGCATGCGTCGTAAGTGGGGTTCTTCACGTATTCCCTCAACGTTCCTCCTCATAAAATACAGATCAAACTTCAAACTGTTAAGTTCTCGTTTAGTTTTACTATTTTCAGGTACTAGATTACTGCAATGCTCTGACAAAACTTGGCAGCCTGGTACAGCTACTGGCGTTGGGGCATAGCTGCTGGCATTGAGATTTAGCAGCTGGCGTTGGGGTTTAACGGCTGGCGTTTAGGTTTAGCGGCTGGTGTTGGGGTTTAACTACTGGTGGGGTTTATCTACTGGCATTGGAGTTTAGCTACTGGCGTTGGGGTTTATCTACTGGCATTGGGGTTTAGCTACTGGTGTTGGGGTTTAGCTACTGGCGTTGAGGTTTAGCGGCTGGTGTTGGGGTTTAACTACTGGTGGGGTTTATCTACTGGCGTTGGGGTTTATCTAATGGCATTGGGGTGTAGCGGCTGGCATTGGGTTTTGGAGGCTGGCATTGGGGTTTAGAGGCTGGCATTGGGGTTTCGCAGCTGGCGTTGTGGTTTAGCTACTGGCGTTGAGGTTTAGCTACTGGCATTGGGAATTAACTACTGGAGTTGGGGGTTAGCTACTGGCGGGGTTTCGCAACTGGCGTTGTGGTTTAGCTACTTGCGTTGGGGTTTAGCTACTGGCATTGGGGTTTAGCTACTGGCATTGGTGTTTAGCTACTGGCGTTGGGGTTTTACGGCTGGCGTTGGGATTTAGCTACTGGCGTTGGGGTTTATCTACTGGCGGGATTTAGCTACTGGCATTGGGTTTTAGCGGCTGGCGTTGAGGATTAGCGGCTGGCGTTGGTGTTTAGCTACTGGCGTTGGGGTTAGCTACTGGCCTTGGGGCTTAGTTACTGGCGTTGGGGTTTAACGGGTGGCGTTGGGGTTTGGCTACTGTCGTTGGGGTTTAGCTGCTGGCGTTGGCGTTTAGCTACTGGCGTTGGGGTTTAGCGGCTGGCATTGAGGATTAGCGGCTGGCGTTGGGGGTTAGCTACTGGCCTTGGGGTTTAGTTACTGGCGTTGGGGTTTAACGGCTGGCGTTGGGGTTTAGCTACTGGAGTTCGGGTTTAGCTACTGCCGTTCGGGTTTCGTGAATGACTTTGGGGTTTAGCGGCTGGCATTGGGGTTTAACTACTGGTGTTGGGGTTTATCTACCGGGGTTGGGGTTTAGCGGCTGGCGTTGAGGATTAGCGGCTGGTGTTGGGGTTTAGCTACTGGCGGGGGTTAGCTACTGGCCTTGGGGTTTAGCTACTGGCGTTGGGGTTTATCTACCGGCGTTGGGGTTTATCTACCGGTGTTGGGGTTTAGCTACTGGCGTTGGGGTTTAGTTACTGGCGTTGGGGTTTAACTAATGGTGTTGGGGTATAGCTACTGGTGTTGGGATGTAGCGGCTGGCATTGGGGTTTAGCGGCTGGCGTTGGGGTTTAGCAGCTGCGTTGGTGTTTAGCGGCCAGCGTTGGGGTTTAGCCACTGGCGTTGGGGTTTAGCTATTGGCGTTGGGGTTTAGCGGCTGGCGTTGAGGTTTAGCTACTGGCGTTGGGATTTAGCGGCTGGCGTTGAGGTTTAGCTACTGGCGTTAGGGTTTAGCAGAGCTGCCAAGTAGTACGGATTTTCCGTATTTTGTACGGATATGTGATAAGAATACGGAGGTACAGATTTACTTTTAAAATACGGATTAAAAAAAAAAATGGCCCAACACTGTTTCAACTTGCTGCTTAAAGAATGCAAGGATATAACAAGTCATACTATAAGTCTATTAGTGTTTTAAATTTCAAGATGTGGATGATTATTTTTGTAAGCTCTAGCGGCTGGCGTTCGGATTTAGAGGATGGCGTTGGGGTTTTGCGGCTGGCGTTGGGGTTTCGCAGCTGGTGTTGGTGTTTTGCGGCTGGCGTTGGGGTTTAGTGGCTGGCGTTGGGGTCTTGCGGCTGGTGTTGCGGTTTCGCGGCTGGAGTTGGGTCTTGTGGCTGGCGTTGGGGTCTTGCGGCTGGTGTTGTGGTTTCGCGGCCAGCGTTGTGGTTTTGCGGCTGGCGTTGGGGCTTAGCGGCTGGCGGTGGGCTTTAGCGATTGGCGTAGGTGTTTAGCGGTTGGCGTTGGGGTTTCACGGCTGGCGGTGGGGTTTAGTGGTTGGCGTTGGGGTTTTGTCAAGTCAAGTCACATTTATTTACATAGCACATTTAATAAACAACTAGTTTTCCAAAGTGCTTTACATTTGTTATAAGAATAGTATAAACAAACTACATACATATATACATATAGCCCTCGCTCAGAGAACGTCAAGAAAGGCTTGGGAGTATAGATAAGTTTTTAGTTGACGTAAAGGAGTTGATGAAGGGGGCAGTTCTGATGGGGAAGGGGGTTGCTGTTCCACAGTCTAGGAGCTGCAACCGCAAAGGCGCGGTCGCCTTTAGGGGCTGTTGAGGTATAGAGGCTTGCTTTGTGGTTTACCAGCTGGCATTGAGGCTTAGAGGCTGGCGTTGGGGCTTAGCGGCTGGCGTTGGGGATTAGCGGCTGGCGATGGGGCTTAGCGGCTGGCGTTGGGGATTAGTGGCTGGCGGTGTGACTTAGCGGCTGGCGTTGGGGATTAACGGCTGGTGTTGGGGCTTAATGGCTGGTGTTGGGGCTTAGTGGCTGGTGTTGGGGCTTTGCGGCTGGCGTTGGGTTTTGCGGCTGGCATTGGGGTTTAGAGGTTGTCGTTGCAGTTTAGCGATTGGTGATGCAGTTTCGCGGCTGGCATTGGGGTACAGCAGAGCTGCTAAGTAGTACGGAGGTACAGGTTTGTTTTTAAAATACAGTGTTGGGGCTTAGAGGCTGGCGCTGGGGCTTAGCGGCTGGCATTGGGGTTTAGCGGTTGGCGTCGGAGTTTAGCAGAGCTGCCAAGTAGTACGGATTTTCCGCATTTTGTACGGATATGCGATAAGAATACGGAGGTACTGATTTACTTTTAAAATACCTATTTTTTAAAAATCGGCCCACTGTTTCAGGTGGGGGAGGGGGAAAGATGGGTGTGAGAGCGGATGTGAGGGGGGCGGGGCAGAGGTGGAGAGATGGCAAGGCAAGGCAAGGGAACTTTATTTATATAGCACATTTCATACACGAGGCAGACTCAAAGTGCTTCACATAAAAACATGTCATACAATAAAATGAAATAATAAAATGAAATAAAATAGAACTAAAGGAAAGAAAAGCAAAATTGAAAATGCATTATAAAAAGTGCAAAAGTTAAAAGTGCAATGTAGTTAAGATTTAGCTGAAAGCTAAAGTAAACATAAAAGTTTTCAGTCTTGTTTTAAAAGTGGTCAAAGTTGAGGCAAGTCTTAAATCTTCAGGAAGTTTATTCCAGCTATTTGTTGCATAGTAACTAAATCCTGCTTTCCCATGTTTTGTATTTACTCTGGGAATCACTAACAGATTGGTTTCAGAAGATCTTAGCGGTCTAGAAGGCTTATATAGTGGAAGCATGTCAGTGATATACTTTGGTCCTAAACCATGTAGTGATTTATAGGTTAGCAGCAGGATTTTAAAATCAATTCTGACATACAGGGAGCCGATTTAAGAATTGGTGTAATGTGTTCAAATTTTTTGGTCTTTGTTAGAACTCTAGCAACAGCGTTCTGAACAAGCTGTAGCTGCCTGACAGTTTTTTTAGGAAGACCTGCAAGGAGACCGTTACAATAATCTAGCCTGCTATTAATAAAGGCATGTACAAGTTTTTCTAAGTCTTGAGCTGACATGAGTCCTCTTAATCTTGCTACGTTTTTGAGGTGATAGTAGGCCGATTTTGTTACTGATTTGATGTGACTGTCGAAATTTAAATCAGAATCCATAATGACCCCAAGATTTCTGGCTTTGTTTGACGTTTTCAGGGTCAGAGAGTGTAGGTGTTGGGTTACTCTAAGCCTTTCTTTTTTAGCACCAAAAACAATTATCTCCGTTTTGTCCTTATTTAGTTGGAGAAAATGTTGGCACATCCAGTCTTTGACTTCCTCAATGCACTGGCACAGCAGATCTATGGGGCAATAGTCATTTGGTGATAGCGCTACATAGATTTGAGTGTCATCGGCATAGAAGTGGTGGTCAATATTATTATTTTTGCATGATTTGCCCTAGTGGGAGCATGTAGATGTTGAATAAAGAGGGCCCTAAGATCGAACCTTGCGGGGCTCCACACGTCACGTTGGTTGGTTCACGTTGATGGGGTGGGGGAAGGGGAGAGATGAGTAGAGGGAAGGGAGAGGGGGAGTGGGTAAGGGTGGGGAGGGAGGGGGAGAGGGAATATATATATAAACCAAACGCAGCTTTTGCATTTTCAAATCTTTGGCAACTTTAGCAGTTTCAAACCTTAGGCAACATTAGCGTTTTGAAACCAAAGGCAGCTTTAGCGTTTTGAAACCAAAGGCAGCTTTTGCGCTTTGAAACCTAAGGCAGTTTTTGCGTTTTGATACCAAAGGCAGCTTTAGCGTTTTGAAATCAAAGTTGGCTTTAGCGTTTTCAAACCAAATGCGGCTTTAGCGGTTTGAAACCAAAGGCAACTTTAGCGTTTTCAAACCTTCTGCAACATTAACGGTTTCAATCCTTAGGCAATGTTAGCGTTTTCAAACCAAAGGCAGCTTTAGCGTTTTCAAACCAAAGGCAGCTTTTGCGCTTTGAAACCTAAGGCAGTTTTAGCATTTTGATGCCAAAGGCAGCTATAGCGTTTTGAAACCAAAGGCAGCTTTAGCTTTTTCAAATCAAACGTGGCTTTAGCATTTTCAAACCTTCAGAAACTTTAGCGTTTTCAAACCTTTGGCAACTTTAGCGTTTTCAAACCTGTGGCAACTTTAGCGTTTTCAATCCAAAGGCGGCTTTAGCGTTTTCAAACCAAAGGCAACTTTAGTGTTATGAAACTAAAGGCGGCCTTAGCGTTTTGAAACAAAAGGCGACTTTAGCGTTTTTAAACCAAAGGTGGCTTTAGCATTTTGAAACCAAAGGCAGCTTTAGCGTTTTGAAACCAAAAGGCAGCTAGAGCATTTTGAAACCAAAGGCAGTTTTAGCATTTTGAAACCAAAGACAGTTTCAGCGGTTTGAAACCAAAGGCAGCTTTAGCATATTCAAACCAAAGGCGGCTTTAACATTTTCAAACCAAAGGCGGCTTTAGCGTTTTCAAACCAAAGGCAGCTTTAGCGTTTTGAAACCAAAGGCAGCTTTAGCGCTTTGAAACCTAAGGCAGTTTTAGCATTTTGATACCAAAGGCAGCTATAGCGTTTTGAAACCAAAGGTGGCTTTAGTGTTTTCAAACCAAATGCGGCTTTAGCATTTTCAAACCAAAGGCAGCTTTAGCTTTTTCAAACCAAAGGCAGCTTTAGCATTTTCAAATCAAACGTGGCTTTAGCATTTTCAAACCTTCAGAAACTTTAGCGTTTTCAAACCTGTGGCAACTTTAGCGTTTTCAATCCAAAGGCAGCTATAGTGTTTTCAAACCAAAAGCAGCTTTAGCGTTTTCAAACCAAAGGCAGCTTTAGCGTTTTCAAACCAAAGGCGGCTTTAGCATTTTGATACACAAGGCAGCTTTAGCGTTTTCAAACCAAAGGTGGCTTTAGCGTTTTCAAACCAAAGGCGGCTTTAGTGTTTTCAAATCAAAGGCAGCATTAGCATTTTCAAACCATAGGCGGCTTTAGCGTTTTCAAACCTTCAGAAACTTTAGCATTTTCAAACCATCAGCAACTTTAGCGTTTTCAAACCTGTGGCAACTTTAGCGTTTTCAATCCAAAGGCAACTTTAGCGTTTTCAAACCTTAGGCAACTTTAGCGGTTTCAAACCTTAGGCGACTTTAGCGTTTTCAAACCAAAGGCAGCTTTAGTATTTTGAGACCAAAGGCAGCTTTAGCATTTTGAAACCAAAAGGCAGCTTGAGTATTTTGATACCAAATGCATCTATAGCGTTTTGAAACCAAAGGCAGCTTTAGCTTTTTCAAACCAAAGGCAGCTTTAGCATTTTCAAATCAAACGTGGCTTTAGCATTTTCAAACCTTCAGAAACTCTAGCGTTTTCAAACCTTTGGCAACTTTAGCGTTTTCAAACCTGTGGCAACTTTAGCCTTTTCAATCCAAAGGCGGCTTTAGCGTTTTCAAACCAAAGGCAACTTTAGTGTTATGAAACTAAAGGCGGACTTAGCGTTTTGAAACCAAAGGCGACTTTAGCGTTTTTAAACCAAAGGTGGCTTTAGCATTTTGAAACCAAAGGCAGCTTTAGCGTTTTGAAACCAAAAGACAGCTAGAGCATTTTGAAACCAAAGGCAGTTTTAGCATTTTGAAACCAAAGACAGCTTCAGCGGTTTGAAACCCAAGGCAGCTTTAGCATATTCAAACCGAAGGCGGCTTTAGCGTTTTCAAACCAAAGGTGGCTTTAGCGTTTTCAAACCAAATGCGGCTTAAGCGTTTTCAAACCAAAGGCAGCTTTAGCTTTTTCAAACCAAAGGCAGCTTTAGCATTTTCAAATCAAACGTGGCTTTAGCATTTTCAAACCTTCAGAAACTTTAGCGTTTTCAAACCTTTGGCAACTTTAGTGTTTTCAAACCTGTGGCAACTTTAGCGTTTTCAATCCAAAGGCGGCTTTAGCGTTTTCAAACCAAAGGCAACTTTAGTGTTATGAAACTAAAGGCGGCCTTAGCGTTTTGAAACAAAAGGTGACTTTAGCGTTTTTTAAACCAAAGGTGGCTTTAGCATTTTGAAACCAAAGGCAGCTATAGCGTTTTGAAACCAAAAGGCAGCTAGAGCATTTTGAAACCAAAGGCAGTTTTAGCGTTTTGAAACCAAAGGCAGCTTTTGCGCTTTGAAACCTAAGGCAGTTTTAGCATTTTGATACCAAAGGCAGCTATAGCGTTTTGAAACCAAAGGTGGCTTTAGCGTTTTCAAACCAAATGCGGCTTTAGCGTGTTCAAACTAAAGGCAGCATTAGCTTTTTCAAACCAAAGGCAGCTTTAGCATTTTCAAATCAAACGTGGCTTTAGCATTTTCAAACCTTCAGAAACTTTAGCGTTTTCAAACCTTTGGCAACTTTAGCATTTTCAAACCTGTGGCAACTTTAGCGTTTTCAATACAAAGGCGGCTTTAGCGTTTTCAAACCAAAGGCAACTTTAGTGTTATGAAACTAAAGGCGGCCTTAGCGTTTTGAAACCAAAGGCGACTTTAGCGTTTCTAAACCAAAGGTGGCTTTAACATTTTGAAACCAAAGGCGGCTTTAGCGTTTTCAAACCTTAGGCAACTTTAAAGTTTTCAAAACAAAGGCGGCTTTAGCGTTTTCAAACCAAAGGCAGCTTTAGCGTTTTCAAATCAAAGGCAACTTTAGCATTTTCAAACCAAAGGCAACATTAGTGTTTTCAAACCATAGGCAGCTGTAACGTTTTCAAACCAAAGGCGGCTATAGCGTTTTCAAACCAAAAGCAGCTTTAGCGTTTTCAAACCAAAGGCAGCTTTAGCATTTTCAAATCAAACGTGGCTTTAGCATTTTCAAACCTTCAGAAACTTTAGCGTTTTCAAACCTTTGGCAACTTTAGCGTTTTCAAACCTGTGGCAACTTTAGCGTTTTCAATCCAAAGGCGGCTTTAGCGTTTTCAAACCAAAGGCAACTTTAGTGTTATGAAACTAAAGGCGGCCTTAGCGTTTTGAAACCAAAGGCGGCTTTAGCGTTTTGAAACCAAAAGGCAGCTAGAGCATTTTGAAACCAAATGCGGCTTTAGTGTTTTCAAACCTTAGGCAACTTTAAAGTTTTCAAAACAAAGGCGGCTTTAGCGTTTTCGAACCAAAGGCAGCTTTAGCGTTTTCAAATCAAAGGCAACTTTAGCATTTTCAAACCAAAGGCAACATTAGTGTTTTCAAACCAAAGGCAGCTGTAGCGTTTTCAAACCAAAGGCGGCTATAGCGTTTTCAAACCAAAAGCAGCTTTAGCGTTTTCAAACCAAAGGCAGCTTTAGCGTTTTCTAACCAAAGGCGGCTTTAGCGTTTTGATACGCTAGGCAGCTTTAGCGTTTTCAAACCAAAGGTGGCTTTAGCGTTTTCAAACCAAAGGCGGCTTTAGCGTTTTCAAACCAAAGGCAGCTTTAGCGTTTTGAAACCAAAGGCAGCTTTTGCGCTTTGAAACCAAAGGTGGCTTTAGCGTTTTCAAACCAAATGCGGCTTTAGCGTTTTCAAACCAAAGGCAGCTTTAGCTTTTTCAAACCAAAGGCAGCTTTAGCATTTTCAAATCAAACGTGGCTTTAGCATTTTCAAACCTTCAGAAACTTTAGCATTTTCAAACCTTTGGCAACTTTAGCGTTTTCAAACCTGTGGCAACTTTAGCGTTTTCAATCCAAAGGCGGCTTTAGCGTTTTCAAACCAAAGGCAACTTTAGTGTTATGAAACTAAAGGCGGCCTTAGCGTTTTGAAACCAAAGGCGACTTTAGCGTTTTTTAAACCAAAGGTGGCTTTAGCATTTTGAAACCAAAGGCAGCTTTAGCGTTTTGAAACCAAAAGGCAGGTAGAGCATTTTGAAACCAAAGGCAGTTTTAGCATTTTGAAACCAAAGACAGCTTCAGCGGTTTGAAACCCAAGGCAGCTTTAGCATATTCAAACCAATGGCGGCTTTAGCGTTTTCAAACCAAAGGCGGCTTTAACATTTTCAAACCAAAGGCGGCTTTAGCATTTTCAAACCAAAGGCAGCTTTAGTGTTTTGAAACCAAAGGCAGCTTTTGCGCTTTGAAACCTAAGGCAGTTTTAGCATTTTGATACCAAAGGCAGCTATAGCATTTTGAAACCAAAGGTGGCTTTAGCGTTTTCAAACCAAATGTGGCTTTAGCGTGTTCAAACTAAAGGCAGCATTAGCTTTTTCAAACCAAAGGCAGCTTTAGCATTTTCAAATCAAACGTGGCTTTAGCATTTTCAAACCTTCAGAAACTTTAGCGTTTTCAAACCTTTGGCAACTTTAGCGTTTTCAAACCTGTGGCAACTTTAGCGTTTTCAATACAAAGGCGGCTTTAGCGTTTTCAAACCAAAGGCAACTTTAGTGTTATGAAACTAAAGGCGGCCTTAGCGTTTTGAAACCAAAGGCGACTTTAGCGTTTCTAAACCAAAGGTGGCTTTAACATTTTGAAACCAAAGGCAGCTTTAGCGTTTTGAAACCAAAAGGCAGCTAGAGCATTTTGAAACCAAAGGCGGCTTTAGCGTTTTCAAACCTTAGGCAACTTTAAAGTTTTCAAAACAAAGGCGGCTTTAGCGTTTTCAAACCAAAGGCAGCTTTAGCGTTTTCAAATCAAAGGCAACTTTAGCATTTTCAAACCAAAGGCAACATTAGTGTTTTCAAACCAAAGGCAGCTGTAACGTTTTCAAACCAAAGGCGGCTATAGCGTTTTCAAACCAAAAGCAGCTTTAGCGTTTTCAAACCAAAGGCAGCTTTAGCATTTTCAAATCAAACGTGGCTTTAGCATTTTGAAACCAAAGGCAGCTTTAGCGTTTTGAAACCAAAAGACAGCTAGAGCATTTTGAAACCAAAGGCAGTTTTAGCATTTTGAAACCAAAGACAGCTTCAGCAGTTTGAAACCCAAGGCAGCTTTAGCATATTCAAACCAAAGGCGGCTTTAGCGTTTTCAACCAAAGGCGGCTTTAGCGTTTTCAAACCAAAGGCAGCTTTAGCGTTTTGAAACCAAAGGCAGCTTTTGCGCTTTGAAACCAAAGGCGGCTTTAGCGTATTCAAACCAAAGGCAGCTTTAGCTTTTTCAAACCAAAGGCAGCTTTAGCATTTTCAAATCAAACGTGGCTTTAGCATTTTCAAACCTTCAGAAACTTTAGCATTTTCAAATCTTTGGCAACTTTAGCGTTTTCAAACCTGTGGCAACTTTAGCGTTTTCAATCCAAAGGCGGCTTTAGCGTTTTCAAACCAAAGGCAACTTTAGTGTTATGAAACTAAAGGCGGCCTTAGCGTTTTCAAACCAAAGGCGACTTTAGCGTTTTTTAAACCAAAGGTGGCTTTAGCATTTTGAAACCAAAGGCAGCTTTAGCGTTTTGAAACCAAAAGGCAGCTAGAGCATTTTGAAACCAAAGGCAGTTTTAGCATTTTGAAACCAAAGACAGCTTCAGCGGTTTGAAACCCAAGGCAGCTTTAGCATATTCAAACCAATGGAGGCTTTAGCGTTTTCAAACCAAAGGCGGCTTTAACATTTTCAAACCAAAGGCGGCTTTAGCGTTTTCAAACCAAAGGCAGCTTTAGCGTTTTGAAACCAAAGGCAGCTTTTGCGCTTTGAAACCTAAGGCAGTTTTAGCATTTTGATACCAAAGGCAGCTATAGCGTTTTGAAACCAAAGGTGGCTTTAGCGTTTTCAAACCAAATGCGGCTTTAGCGTTTTCAAACCAAAGGCAGCTTTAGCGTTTTCAAATCAAAGGCAACTTTAGCATTTTCAAACCAAAGGCAGCTTTAGCATTTTCAAATCAAACGTGGCTTTAGCATTTTCAAACCTTCAGAAACTTTAGCATTTTCAAATCTTTGGCAACTTTAGCGTTTTCAAACCTGTGGCAACTTTAGCGTTTTCAATCCAAAGGCGGCTTTAGCGTTTTCAAACCAAAGGCAACTTTAGTGTTATGAAACTAAAGGCGGCCTTAGCGTTTTGAAACAAAAGGCGACTTTAGCGTTTTTTAAACCAAAGGTGGCTTTAGCATTTTGAAACCAAAGGCAGCTATAGCGTTTTGAAACCAAAAGGCAGCTAGAGCATTTTGAAACCAAAGGCAGTTTTAGCGTTTTGAAACCAAAGGCAGCTTTTGCGCTTTGAAACCTAAGGCAGTTTTAGCATTTTGATACCAAAGGCAGCTATAGCGTTTTGAAACCAAAGGTGGCTTTAGCGTTTTCAAACCAAATGCGGCTTTAGCGTGTTCAAACTAAAGGCAGCATTAGCTTTTTCAAACCAAAGGCAGCTTTAGCATTTTCAAATCAAACGTGGCTTTAGCATTTTCAAACCTTCAGAAACTTTAGCGTTTTCAAACCTTTGGCAACTTTAGCATTTTCAAACCTGTGGCAACTTTAGCGTTTTCAATACAAAGGCGGCTTTAGCGTTTTCAAACCAAAGGCAACTTTAGTGTTATGAAACTAAAGGCGGCCTTAGCGTTTTGAAACCAAAGGCGACTTTAGCGTTTCTAAACCAAAGGTGGCTTTAACATTTTGAAACCAAAGGCGGCTTTAGCGTTTTCAAACCTTAGGCAACTTTAAAGTTTTCAAAACAAAGGCGGCTTTAGCGTTTTCAAACCAAAGGCAGCTTTAGCGTTTTCAAATCAAAGGCAACTTTAGCATTTTCAAACCAAAGGCAACATTAGTGTTTTCAAACCATAGGCAGCTGTAACGTTTTCAAACCAAAGGCGGCTATAGCGTTTTCAAACCAAAAGCAGCTTTAGCGTTTTCAAACCAAAGGCAGCTTTAGCATTTTCAAATCAAACGTGGCTTTAGCATTTTCAAACCTTCAGAAACTTTAGCGTTTTCAAACCTTTGGCAACTTTAGCGTTTTCAAACCTGTGGCAACTTTAGCGTTTTCAATCCAAAGGCGGCTTTAGCGTTTTCAAACCAAAGGCAACTTTAGTGTTATGAAACTAAAGGCGGCCTTAGCGTTTTGAAACCAAAGGCGGCTTTAGCGTTTTGAAACCAAAAGGCAGCTAGAGCATTTTGAAACCAAATGCGGCTTTAGTGTTTTCAAACCTTAGGCAACTTTAAAGTTTTCAAAACAAAGGCGGCTTTAGCGTTTTCGAACCAAAGGCAGCTTTAGCGTTTTCAAATCAAAGGCAACTTTAGCATTTTCAAACCAAAGGCAACATTAGTGTTTTCAAACCAAAGGCAGCTGTAGCGTTTTCAAACCAAAGGCGGCTATAGCGTTTTCAAACCAAAAGCAGCTTTAGCGTTTTCAAACCAAAGGCAGCTTTAGCGTTTTCTAACCAAAGGCGGCTTTAGCGTTTTGATACGCTAGGCAGCTTTAGCGTTTTCAAACCAAAGGTGGCTTTAGCGTTTTCAAACCAAAGGCGGCTTTAGCGTTTTCAAACCAAAGGCAGCTTTAGCGTTTTGAAACCAAAGGCAGCTTTTGCGCTTTGAAACCAAAGGTGGCTTTAGCGTTTTCAAACCAAATGCGGCTTTAGCGTTTTCAAACCAAAGGCAGCTTTAGCTTTTTCAAACCAAAGGCAGCTTTAGCATTTTCAAATCAAACGTGGCTTTAGCATTTTCAAACCTTCAGAAACTTTAGCATTTTCAAACCTTTGGCAACTTTAGCGTTTTCAAACCTGTGGCAACTTTAGCGTTTTCAATCCAAAGGCGGCTTTAGCGTTTTCAAACCAAAGGCAACTTTAGTGTTATGAAACTAAAGGCGGCCTTAGCGTTTTGAAACCAAAGGCGACTTTAGCGTTTTTTAAACCAAAGGTGGCTTTAGCATTTTGAAACCAAAGGCAGCTTTAGCGTTTTGAAACCAAAAGGCAGCTAGAGCATTTTGAAACCAAAGGCAGTTTTAGCATTTTGAAACCAAAGGCAGTTTTAGCATTTTGATACCAAAGGCAGCTATAGCATTTTGAAACCAAAGGTGGCTTTAGCGTTTTCAAACCAAATGTGGCTTTAGCGTGTTCAAACTAAAGGCAGCATTAGCTTTTTCAAACCAAAGGCAGCTTTAGCATTTTCAAATCAAACGTGGCTTTAGCATTTTCAAACCTTCAGAAACTTTAGCGTTTTCAAACCTTTGGCAACTTTAGCGTTTTCAAACCTGTGGCAACTTTAGCGTTTTCAATACAAAGGCGGCTTTAGCGTTTTCAAACCAAAGGCAACTTTAGTGTTATGAAACTAAAGGCGGCCTTAGCGTTTTGAAACCAAAGGCGACTTTAGCGTTTCTAAACCAAAGGTGGCTTTAACATTTTGAAACCAAAGGCAGCTTTAGCGTTTTGAAACCAAAAGGCAGCTAGAGCATTTTGAAACCAAAGGCGGCTTTAGCGTTTTCAAACCTTAGGCAACTTTAAAGTTTTCAAAACAAAGGCGGCTTTAGCGTTTTCAAACCAAAGGCAGCTTTAGCGTTTTCAAATCAAAGGCAACTTTAGCATTTTCAAACCAAAGGCAACATTAGTGTTTTCAAACCAAAGGCAGCTGTAACGTTTTCAAACCAAAGGCGGCTATAGCGTTTTCAAACCAAAAGCAGCTTTAGCGTTTTCAAACCAAAGGCAGCTTTAGCATTTTCAAATCAAACGTGGCTTTAGCATTTTGAAACCAAAGGCAGCTTTAGCGTTTTGAAACCAAAAGACAGCTAGAGCATTTTGAAACCAAAGGCAGTTTTAGCATTTTGAAACCAAAGACAGCTTCAGCGGTTTGAAACCCAAGGCAGCTTTAGCATATTCAAACCAAAGGCGGCTTTAGCGTTTTCAAACCAAAGGCGGCTTTAGCGTTTTCAAACCAAAGGCAGCTTTAGCGTTTTGAAACCAAAAGGCAGCTAGAGCATTTTGAAAGCAAAGGCGGCTTTAGCGTTTTCAAACCTTAGGCAACTTTAAAGTTTTCAAAGCAAAGGCGGCTTTAGCCTTTTCAAATCAAAGGCAGCTTTAGCGTTTTCAAATCAAAGGCAACTTTAGCATTTTCAAACCAAAGGCAACATTAGTGTTTTCAAACCAAAGGCAGCTGTAGCGTTTTCAAACCAAAGGCGGCTATAGCGTTTTCAAACCAAAAGCAGCTTTAGCGTTTTCAAACCAAAGGCAGCTTTAGCGTTTTCAAACCAAAGGCGGCTTTAGCGTTTTGATACGCAAGGCAGCTTTAGCGTTTTCAAACCAAAGGTGGCTTTAGCGTTTTCAAACCAAAGGCGGCTTTAGTGTTTTCAAATCAAAGGCAGCATTAGCATTTTCAAACCATAGGCGGCTTTAGCGTTTTCAAACCTTCAGAAACTTTAGCATTTTCAAACCTTCAGCAACTTTAGCGTTTTCAAACTTGTGGCAACTTTAGCATTTTCAAATCAAAGGCGGCATTAGCGTTTTCAAACCAAAGGCAACTTTAGCGTTTTCAAACCTTAGGCAACTTTAGCGGTTTCAAACCTTAGGCGACTTTAGCGTTTTCAAACCAAAGGCAGCTTTAGTATTTTGAGACCAAAGGCAGCTTTAGCATTTTGAAACCCAAAGGCAGATTGAGTATTTTGATACCAAAGGCAGCTATAGCGTTTTGAAACCAAAGGTGGCTTTAGCATTTTCAAACCAAATGCGGCTTTAGCGTTTTCAAACCAAAGGCAGCTTTAGCTTTTTCAAACCAAAGGCAGCTTTAGCATTTTCAAATCAAACGTGGCTTTAGCATTTTCAAACCTTCAGAAACTTTAGCGTTTTCAAACCTTTGGCAACTTTAGCGTTTTCAAACCTGTGGCAACTTTAGCGTTTTCAATCCAAAGTCGGCTTTAGCGTTTTCAAACCAAAGGCGGCTTTAGTGTTTTCAAACCAAAGGCAGCATTAGCATTTTCAAACCATAGGCGGCTTTAGCGTTTTCAAACCTTCAGAAACTTTAGCATTTTCAAACCTTCAGCAACTTTAGCGTTTTCAAACCTTAGGCAACTTTAGCGGTTTCAAACCTTACGCGACTTTAGCATTTTCAAACCAAAGGCAGCTTTAGTATTTTGAGACCAAAGGCAGCTTTAGCATTTTGAAACCCAAAGGCAGATTGAGTATTTTGATACCAAAGGCAGCTATAGCGTTTTGAAACCAAAGGTGGCTTTAGCATTTTCAAACCAAATGCAGCTTTAGCATTTTCAAACCAAAGGCAGCTTTAGCTTTTTCAAACCAAAGGCAGCGTTAGCATTTTCAAATCAAACGTGGCTTTAGCATTTTCAAACCTTCAGAAACTTTAGCGTTTTCAAACCTTTGGCAACTTTAGCGTTTTCAAACCTGTGGCAACTTTAGCGTTTTCAATCCAAAGGCGGCTTTAGCGTTTTCAAACCAAAGGCAACTTTAGTGTTATGAAACTAAAGGCGGCCTTAGCGTTTTGAAACCAAAGGCGGCTTTAGCGTTTTGAAACCAAAAGGCAGCTAGAGCATTTTGAAACCAAATGCGGCTTTAGTGTTTTCAAACCTTAGGCAACTTTAAAGTTTTCAAAACAAAGGCGGCTTTAGCGTTTTCAAACCAAAGGCAGCTTTAGCGTTTTCAAATCAAAGGCAACTTTAGCATTTTCAAACCAAAGGCAACATTAGTGTTTTCAAACCAAAGGCAGCTGTAGCGTTTTCAAACCAAAGGCGGCTATAGCGTTTTCAAACCAAAAGCAGCTTTAGCGTTTTCAAACTAAAGGCAGCTTTAGCGTTTTCAAACCAAAGGCGGCTTTAGCGTTTTGATACGCTAGGCAGCTTTAGCGTTTTCAAACCAAAGGTGGCTTTAGCGTTTTCAAACCCAAGGCGGCTTTAGTGTTTTCAAATCAAAGGCAGCATTAGCATTTTCAAACCATAGGCGGCTTTAGCGTTTTCAAACAAGAGTCAAGAGAGTCAAGAGTTAATTTAATTGTCATTTGGACCCCTAGAGGTCCAAACGAAATGCCGTTTCTGCAGCCATACATTACACACAAATAGACCCAGACACAACATAATTACATTTTACATAAACATCCATCACATAGCTGTGATGGAAGGCCAAAAAAAACTTATCTCTCCACTGCACTCTCCCCCCCACCGATGTCAAACCTTCAGAACCTTTAGCATTTTCAAACCTTCAGCAACTTTAGCGTTTTCAAACCTGTGGCAACTTTAGCGTTTTCAAATCAAAGGCGGCTTTAGCGTTTTCAAACCAAAGGCAACTTTAGCGTTTTCAAACCTTAGGCAACTTTAGCGGTTTCAAACCTTAGGCGACTTTAGCGTTTTCAAAACAGGCAGCTTTAGTATTTTGAGACCAAAGGCAGCTTTAGCATTTTGAAACCCAAAGGCAGATTGAGCATTTTGATACCAAAGGCAGCTATAGTGTTTTGAAACCAAAGGTGGCTTTAGCGTTTTCAAACCAAATGCGGCTTTAGCGTTTTCGAACCAAAGGCAGCTTTAGCTTTTTCAAACCAAAGGCAGCTTTAGCATTTTCAAATCAAACGTGGCTTTAGCATTTTCAAACCTTCAGAAACTTTAGCGTTTTCAAACCTGTGGCAACTTTAGCGTTTTCAATCCAAAGGCGGCTTTAGCGTTTTCAAACCAAAGGCGACTTTAGCGTTTCTAAACCAAAGGTGGCTTTAACATTTTGAAACCAAATGCAGCTTTAGCGTTTTGAAACCAAAAGGCAGCTAGAGCATTTTGAAACCAAAGGCGGCTTTAGCGTTTTCAAACCTTAGGCAACTTTAAAGTTTTCAAAACAAAGGCGGCTTTAGCGTTTTCAAACCAAAGGCAGCTTTAGCGTTTTCAAATCAAAGGCAACTTTAGCATTTTCAAACCAAAGGCAACATTAGTGTTTTCAAACCAAAGGCAGCTGTAGCGTTTTCAAACCAAAGGCGGCTATAGCGTTTTCAAACCAAAAGCAGCTTTAGCGTTTTCAAACCAAAGGCAGCTTTAGCGTTTTCAAACCAAAGGCGGCTTTAGCGTTTTGATACGCAAGGCAGCTTTAGCGTTTTCAAACCAAAGGTGGCTTTAGCGTTTTCAAACCAAAGGCGGCTTTAGTGTTTTCAAATCAAAGGCAGCATTAGCATTTTCAAACCATAGGCGGCTTTAGCGTTTTCAAACCTTCAGAACCTTTAGCATTTTCAAACCTTCAGCAACTTTAGCGTTTTCAAACATGTGGCAACTTTAGCGTTTTCAAATCAAAGGCGGCTTTAGCGTTTTCAAACCAAAGGCAACTTTAGCGTTTTCAAACCTTAGGCAACTTTAGCGGTTTCAAACCTTAGGCGACTTTAGCGTTTTCAAAACAAAGGCAGCTTTAGTATTTTGAGACCAAAGGCAGCTTTAGCATTTTGAAACCATATGTGGCTTTAGCGTTTTCAAACCAAAGGCAGCTTTAGCTTTTTCAAACCAAAGGCAGCTTTAGCATTTTCAAATCAATCGTGGCTTTAGCATTTTCAAACCTTCAGAAACGTTAGCGTTTTCAAACCTTTGGCAAACTTTAGCGTTTTCAAACCTGTGGCAACTTTAGCGTTTTCAATCCAAAGGCGGCTTTAGCGTTTTCAACCCAAAGGCAACTTTAGTGTTATGAAACTAAAGGCGACCTTAGCGTTTTGAAACCAAAGGCGACTTTAGCGTTTTTAAACCAAAGGTGGCTTTAGCATTTTGAAACCAAAGGCAGCTTTAGCGTTTTGAAACCAAAAGGCAGCTAGAGCATTTTGAAACCAAAGGCGGCTTTAGCGTTTTCAAACCTTAGGCAACTTTAAAGTTTTCAAAACAAAGGGGCTTTAGCGTTTTCAAACCCAAGGCAGCTTTAGCGTTTTCAAATCAAAGGCAACTTTAGCATTTTCAAACCAAAGGCAACATTAGTGTTTTCAAACCAAAGGCAGCTGTAGCGTTTTCAAACTAAAGGCGGCTATAGCGTTTTCAAACCAAAAGCAGCTTTAGCGTTTTCAAACCAAAGGCAGCTTTAGCGTTTTCAAACCAAAGGCAGCTATAACGTTTTCAAACCAAAAGCAGCTTTACCGTTTTCAAAACAAAAGCAGCTTTAGCGTTTTCAAACCAAAAGCAGCTTTAGCGTTTTCAAACCAAAGGTGGCTTTAGCGTTTTCAAACCAAAGGCGGCTTTAGTGTTTTCAAACCAAAGGCAGTGTAGATGGTTTATGCATGCAACCTATAATGTAGCTACCTCATCACCATTAACACGCCCTCTCATATCAGTATAACTATGATCTCCTCCCTTCTCCTCCTTCCATTTTGTCCTGGTACGCCTGAAGGCTGGGTGCAGCCAGTACTGGGACGTGTGTGCCATGTGCTATATTAAAGACTCTAGTAAAGGTTACAGTGTGTCAGACTAGACTCCTGTACATGGTGTCAGATAGTTAGTTAGACTCGCGCCTCCCGTTTACCGGTTTTGTTTTATATTTTGCCCGGTATTCCCTATCAGTTTTGATGGCCTCCTCGTGCAGGAAACCTTCTCCCCTTGTCTTTGATGCGGACATTGCGGAGCGATGGGCTACTTTTGTGATGGACTACACTCACTTCGTCAATATTGCGCACAGAAATGACCCAGCTGCGGTCCGTGCCTCCCTCCTGCTTAATCTAGCAGGTCCCGATGCCATGAAGAGAGCTCGGGCTTTCGTTTATGATCCAGAGGTCCTGGATGTCAACGGCCAGATCACCGTGCCAGCTGAATCTGCCGCCGACCCGGTATGTCTTTTACGTAAATTTTGCCGAGATTTGTGACCTGCCCTCCAACCGCATATTGGAGCGGGCTAGGTTTTTCTCGCGGAAGCAACAGCCAGAAGAACCTGTCGAGTGTTTCATCGCTGACCTGCGCTATCTTGCTCAGCGGTGCCATTTCGAAAATATGTGTGACCAGCTCACCAGGGACATTCTAGTTACTGGCATGTTAGACCAGAAGTTACATGCTGATTTGCTGCAACGACCTGACCTGACCCTGACTCAGGCAATGCATGCGTGTCGCATCGCCGAGGTGGTAGCCCCTACACATGGGGTGAGGGGATCTGACAGCCGCGCTGTCAATCTGACTGGTGTTACAGGGCCACGACGTTTGCAGGACAGCTCCCGCCCTCCACCGCGGACCGCCCGTACGTTTCGGGACCCGCGGGCACCTAAGTGTCCTAATTGTAACTATGCCCACCCCGTGCAGTCTCAGTGCCCGGCTTTCGGAAAATCCTGCAATTTCTGTAAGAAAATGAATCATTTTGCTGCCGCATGCCGTTCCCGTGGGAAAGTTCCACCAGCTACTAGGCAAATCCTAAACAACCTTCAGCAACTTGATAGTGAGATGGGCTCTCAGTCTACTGCAGACACTGCCCACGACTCTGCGATCGAATATTCCATGGGAGAGTCAAGTGTTTACACTCTCCTTCACAGCCACTCTCGCCTCCCTGATCCTTCTGTGCTCATTACGGTGAATAACAAGTCATTCTCTGCGAAGCTGGATACGGGTGCAAAAGTGAATGTTATGTCACCATCACTGTTCAACAAGATAAGAAATAATGAGCTGTTGACTGCCGATCGCTCTGTTTTGCGTGCCTATGGGGGAGAGGAACTAACACCTGTGGGGAGGGCTACTTTCCACTGTGTGCTGCAGAAATCATCCTGTGACCTGTCGTTCTTTATTCTGGATTGCGACTGTGTCACCTTGCTGAGCAACCAGACCTGCCAGGATCTCGGTCTGGTGTCTTTCGACCGGACAGTTCACGAGGTTCAAGCTGTGATGGATCCGCTATCCGAGTATCCAGACTTTTTGACGGTAAGCTGGGGAAGCTGCCGCTAGTGTACAAGATTGCAACTGACCCCTCCGTGATGCCTGTAATTCGCCCGCCGCACAGTGTGTCATTCGCCATGAAGGACAAGGTGGAGGCTATGCTAAAGGAGATGGTCGATATGGGTGTTCTGGCGTCAGTCAGCGAGCCCACCGAGTGGGTCTCCACCATGGTCGCCACAATGAAGAAAGGAAAGAATGAGATACGGGTGTGCATCAACCCCAAGGACTTGAACTTGGCTGTCAAGCGGCCCCACTACCCAATGCGGACCGTTGAAGACGTCGCCGCCCAAGTCGGACAAGCAACGGTGTTTTCCGTCCTCGACGCCGGGAGTTCATTTTGGCAAATACCCCTGGACAAATGCTCCTCTGACTTAACAACTTTCGGTACACCCTTCGGCAGGTTTAAATTCTTGAGGATGCCGTTCGGCATCAACTCCACTAGTGAGGTATTCCAGCGCTCCATGGAGCAACTGTTTGCAGGTCTGCCCTGTGCAATTATTGTGGACGACATTCTGGTCTACGGCAGAGATGTGGCTGAGCATGACCGCAACCTCCGCAGAATCCTGGACCGCGCCAGGCAGGTAAATCTCAAGTTGAACCCGTCCAAATGCCGTTTCCATGTACCTGAGGTCCCGTACGTTGGCCACATTTTCACGGCCAAAGGGTTGAAGCCCGACCCGCAAAAGACGAACGCAATCTCTGAACTGCCTGCCCCCACGGATATTGCTGGTCTACAGCGCTTCCTGGGCATGCTCAACTACCTGGGAAAGTTAATTCCTGACCTCAGCGAGCTAAGCGCACCCCTGAGACAGCTTACTAAAAAATACATTGCCTGGTCCTGGTTCCCACACCACCAGCAAGCTTTCGACCTATTGAAGAAAAATCTGATCAGCACACCCACTCTGAGGTTTTTCGATTTGCAGCGGTGGTGGTGACGTGTGATGCCTCACGTTTTGGTCTGGGTGCTGCTTATCTGCAGCCGCACGATGATGGTTCTCTACAGCCGGTCTCCTATGCCTCTAGGACCATGACGGACACGGAGCAGCGCTACGCGCAGATTGAGAAGGAGCTGCTGGCAGTTGTGTTCGCTTGCTCAAAGTTTCGAGACTTCCTTTTTGCCAACAGTTTCACTGTCGAGACGGATCACCAACCTCTGGTGACGATCCTAAACAAACCTATCCACGTTGCTCCCGCAAGGCTGCAGCGGATGATGCTGCAGCTGCAGCGCTTTGACTTTAAAATCGTTTACAAAAGGGGCACCGAGATGCATGTGGCTGACGCGCTGTCCCGGGCCCCCTAGATCTCACGCGACCAGCACCCCTTCGAACAGGATGACCTACAGGTTCTGAACGTTAATTTCGTCCCTTCCAAGCAGCTCCAATGCCTGGCTGCGCACACCACCGACGACTGCGATCTTCAACAGCTTGCCGCTGTCATCAGGCGTGGATGGCCTGTCAAACGCACCTCTTTACCTGCTGGCGTTCACCCCTTCTTCCTGGTTCGTGATGAGCTGGTGCTCATCGATGGCATTATCATCAAAGGCCACAAAGTAGTCGTCCCTGCCTCCCTATACAACCTGTACTTCAATGCTGCCCACATGGGGCATCCGGGGGCTGACGCCACCGTCTCGCATGCCCAGGAACAGTACTATTGGCCTGGCATGGCGAAGTACATCAAGGCCAGAGTGGCCTCCTGCCCGGACTGCAATTCTCTTGCCCCACATTAGCAGCGTCAGCCGCTACTTCAACAGCCTGCCCCTGACATGCCATGGTCCTCGCTGGCTGCCGACATTTTTGAATGGCGTGAAAAGCACTACCTCGTTTTGGTGGATTCTTACTCAAATTGGTTCGAGGTGGACCTTCTCCCTGCCATCACCACTTCGCCATTTTTGGATCCCCTGTCCGGCTACAGACTGACAACTGCCGCCAGTTCACCAGCGCTGAGTTCAAAGCCTTCGCTACAAAGTGGAACTTCGATCATTACACCAGCAGTCCAGAGAACCCGCAGAGCAATGGCCTGGCTGAGCGCACTGTGCGCAGTGCAAAGCACCTGCTTGAACAGTCCTATCTCTATAATGGTGATTTCTACCAGGGGTTATTGAACCTTCGGAATATATCCAGAGACTGTACCATTAAATCGCATGCCCAACAGCTCATGTCCCGCGTTATTCGCCCTACGATGCCTATTGCCCAGCAAACTCTGGTGCCCAGGGTCCTGCAGCCTTCTGCCGTCCAGCAGCGCATTGCTCAGAAGCACGAAATCCAACGCCGCTTGCACGACAAGTCCAGCCGTCCTCTCTCCCCATTACTGCCAGGC
Organism: Leucoraja ocellata; assembly: GCA_036785375.1. Taxonomy (NCBI): domain Eukaryota; kingdom Metazoa; phylum Chordata; class Chondrichthyes; order Rajiformes; family Rajidae; genus Leucoraja; species Leucoraja ocellata. Next base: position 650,290 of record JAWMAR010000760.1, read on the forward strand.
CAGGTCGTCCGTTTGCAGACGTCTACCGGTTTCTCCAAGCTCGCTACCGTGGTGGGGGTTGACGATTCACCGCGTTCCTACTTAGTGGACTATGAGGGCACTATCTACCGTCGCACCCGCCAGCACCTGTTGGCGGTCAGAGAGCCGAAACCTCCTCCTGTTGTTCCTTATTCTCCTCCGCCTGCGGTGCCCCCCTCCAGTAACATGCCCTCTGCCCGTAACATGCCTCGGTCGGTTCGCGTCCCTCGCCTTCCTCCCTCTGCCCTTCCCGGTCTCCGCTCTCCGGTCCGCTCTCCTCCTGCCCGTCTCTCTCTCTCTCCACCTGCCGCTCGTTCCTCCCCTTCCCTCTCTTCTGGTTCTCCAGTTCCTGCCGGTTCCCCCTTGCAGCCGGGGTCCCCGCCGGCCTTCTCCTTCCCCCCTGTTCCTGTTCCCGTTCTGCCCTCTCTTCTTTCGGGTGGGGAGGGTGAGGGTGCTGTGCGCACTCGCTTGGGTCGGATCGTCAAAGCTCCGGATCGCTACGGAGACTTTGCTTAGTTTTGCAGGTCCTGTATAATCAACCTGCTGTTCTTGCAACTTTGTTTAAATTGTATGGGAAAGGATGTAGATGGTTTATGCATGCAACCTATAATGTAGCTACCTCATCACCATTAACACGCCCTCTCATATTAGTATAACTATGATCTCCTCCTCCCATTTTGTCCTGGTATGCCTGAAGGCTGGGTGCAGCCAGTACTGGGACGTGTGTGCCATGTGCTATATTAAAGACTCTAGTAAAGGTTACAGTGTGTCAGACTAGACTCCTTTACAGGCAGCATTAGCATTTTCAAACCATAGGCGGCTTTAGCGTTTTCAAACCTTCAGAAACTTTAGCGTTTTCAAACCTTCAGCAACTTTAGCGTTTTCAAACCTTAGGCAACTTTAGCGGTTTCAAACCTTAGGCGACTTTAGCGTTTTCAAACCAAAGGCAGCTTTAGTATTTTGAGACCAAAGGCAGCATTAGCATTTTGAAACCAAAAGGCAGCTTGAGCATTTTGAAACCAAATGGCAGCTTGAGCATTTTGAAACCAAAAGCAGCTTTAGCGTTTTGAAACCAAAGGCGGCTTTAGTGTTTTCAATCCAAAGTCGGCTTTAGCGTTTAAGATGAGTGGAAGGGAAGAGAGGAGTAGGGGAAGGGGGAGGGGTGAGTGAGAAGGGTTGGAGGGAAAAGAGGTGGTGTATGGATAGGGGGACAGTGGGGAATGAGGGGGACAGAGGTAGCGCTGAATGGTGTAAGAGGGAGGGGAAAGGGAAGGGAGGGATGGGGGCGGTGGGGAGAAGGGGGGTGGGAAAGGGGGGAAAGATGGGTGGTGGAGAGGATGTGAGAGAGGCGGGGCAGAGGTGGAGAGTGGGGGTGGGGGAGAGAGAGGGGATGGGGATGGGCGAGAGAGGTGAAGAGTGGGTAATGAGGGGAGAGAGGGGTATCAGGGAGTGGTGCAAGAGAGGCAGGTAAAGGGGGGTAGGGGAGAGAGCGGTGGGAGAAGAGGGTGCGAGAGGGGTGTGGGAGGGGATTTGAGAGGGGCAGAGCAAAGGTGGAGAGACGGGGTGGGGGGAAGGGGATAGAAAAAGGAGAGGGGGAGCGGGAGGGGTGGGGGAGGGGGGAGAGTAGGGAGGGGGGGGAGAGGGAAATATATATATATACCAAATGCAGCTTTAGCATTTTCAAACCAAATGCAGCTTTAGCATTCTGAAACCAAAGGCAGCTTTAGCATTTTGAAACCAAAGGCAGCTTTAACGTTTTGAAACCAAACGCAGCTTTAGCATTTTGAAACCAAAGGCAGCTTTACCATTTTGAAACTGTAAAGGAGCCAGTCTGACAACTGTGATCTTTACTAACTCTTTTATTACAAAGCATGTTAAACACGTTCCAGTACTGACTGCACATAGTCTTCAGGCATACTGGAACCAGGGGCGGAGCAAAGGGAAGACACCACAGTTATACTCAAATGACTGGGCGTGGTTAGTGGCATTGAGGTAGCTACATTATAGGTTGCATGCATAAACCATCTACATCATTTCCCTTAGAAATTTAAAATGAAATAATAACAGTGGCAGTGTGATTATACAATACATGCCAAATTAATCAAAATGACCTTAGCGAACAGGAGGTTTGACAACCCGACCTGAGCGTGTGCGTACAGCACCATCACCCTCCCCACCAAGAGTCAAGAGAGTCAAGAGTCAATTTAATTGTCATTTGGACCCCTAGAGGTCCAAACGAAATGCCGTTTCTGCAGCCATACATTACACACAAATAGACCCAGACACAACATAATTACATTTTTACATAAACATCCATCACATAGCTGTGATGGAAGGCCAAAAAAAACTTATCTCTCCACTGCACTCTCTCCCCCCCGATGTCAGAGTCAAAGTCAAAGCCCCCGGCTGGCGATGGCGATTGTCCCGCGGCCATTAAAGCCACGCCGGGTGGTGCGAGGTCGCACACCGGGTCTTGGTGTTGGAGCCTCCGGTGTGCGCTCGTAAAGTCCCGCGGCCGTTCCAGCCGCGCGGGGCAATGGTGTTAGGCCCCGCTCCAGGAGCTCTTCGACCCCGCAACTCGGGCGGGAGAATTCGCCGCTGCAGGAGCCCCGAAAAGCGGTCTCTCTCTAGGGATCCGCAGGCTCCCGGCGCCGCTGTCCGCAGACCCGCAGCAGCAGCCTCCGACTCAGCAGCAGCCTCCGACTCAGCAGAAGCAGCAGCAGCAGCGGCAGCAGCAGCAGCAGCGCTCCTCCACCCGCTCCAACCGCTCCGGACTCGGCCAGCCCCGCGACGGCGACGGTGAGTAGCACCTGAGTCCCCGGCTTCCCCCTGTTGGAGGCCGCTCCTCGTTGCGGCCTCAACGACAAGGGAAACCCGACGAGAGAAGGTCGGGTCTCCAGTGCAGGGAGAGATTTAAAAAGTTTCCCCCCCCCCCTCCCACCCCACCCCCACCCCCCCACACACACACCCCAACAAAAAATAACAAAAACTACATTAAAACACAGACAGAAAATAATAAAAACGCGGACAGACTGCAGAGGCCGCTGCTGGCCAGAGCCGCACCAGATGAAAGAGAAGGCAGAGCAGTAGCAGCTGGGAACGAAAAAAGTCAGTGGAGATCCAACCGGGATGGCAGGAGGTGACCCAAGCGGAGCGGGTGAGATAGGAGGAGGAGACGGGGAAGAAAGAGGATAAGGAGAACGTGCAGGGGATGGGATGGGTCGCCCGGAACCAGGAAGAGCAGCGGGAGGAGAACGTGGCAAACGAACCGACCAGGGCCAGCAGTTATCCACGGGGTAAGGAGAGACGACAGGCTCGAAACGCAATGGAGGCGCGTAGGGATCCGCAGAAGGAGGCTGAGGCTCGTTGACGGCCAGCAGGTGCTGGCGGCTGCAGCGGTATACAGTCCCATCAAAGTCCACCAGGTAGGATCGTGGGGAATCGTCCACACCAACAACGGTTACGAGCCGGGAGAACCCGGTGGCGGTCTGCATGCGGACGATCTGGCCACGCAGTAGTGGTGAGAGCGGGCAGCAGGACTTGTCATGTGAGCGGCGCTGTAACTCATGCTTGTGAGCGATCCGCTGCTGGACGGCGGCAGGCTGGAGGACCTTGGGTACAAGGGACTGTTGGGCGATCGGCATCAGAGGACGGAGAACACGGGACATCAGACGCTGGGCAGGGGAGCGCATGGTAGAGGCCCGTGAGATGTTGCGAAGGTTGAGCAAACTTTGGTAGAAATCGCCATTGGAGAGGCGAGGCTGCTCGAGCAAATTCTTGGCACTGCGGACAGCGCGCTTGGCCAGGCCATTGCTCTGTGGGTAGTCGAGGCTGCTGGTATAGTGAGTAAAGTTCCACTTCACCGCGAAAGCCTGGAATTCGGCACTGGTGAATTGTCGGCCGTTGTCCGTCTGTAAGCGGACTAGGGAACCAAAGGTGGCAAAGTGTCTGCGCAACTTGCTGATAACCATTTCAGAGTTGATAGCAGGGAGAAGGTCCACTTCAAACCAGTTGGAATATGAATCAACCAGTACCAGGTAATGCTTGCCTCGCCATTCAAATAGGTCGGCAGCTAGCGAGGACCAGGGCAGGGCAGGCGCAGGCTGCTGCAGAAGTGGCTGGCGTTGCTGGTGCGGGGCCATGGTGTTGCACTCAGGACAGGAAGCTACCCGGGCTTGAATGTACTTGGCCATGCCGGGCCAGTAGTATTGTTCCTGGGCATGAGAGATGGTGGCATCAGCTCCGGAATGCCCCATGTGGGCAGAGTTGTAGTAGGAATCATATAGAGAGGCAGGGACGACCACCTTGTGACCCTTGATGACGATCCCGTACCGGAGCACAAGCTCATCGCGGACCAGAAAGAAAGGGTGGGTTTCCGCAGGCAGCGAGGTGCGTCTGCTGGGCCACCCGCGCCGGATGACAGCTGCAAGCTGTTGCAGGTCAGGGTCGTTGGCGGTGTGCTCAACCAGGCACTGCAGCTGTTTAGAGGGAATAAAGTTGACATTGAGTACCTGCAGATCCTCCTGCTCGTAGGGGTGCCTGTCACAGGAGGGCCGGGGGGCCCGGGACAGCGCGTCGGCCACATGCATCTCGGTGCCCCTCTTGTACACAATCAGAAAGTCGAACCGCTGGAGCTGTAGCATCATGCGCTGTAGTCTCGCAGGAGCGACATTGATGGGCTTATTGAGGATGGTCACCAGGGGCTGATGATCTGTCCCGATGGTGAACCTGGTACCGAAAAGGAAGTCCTTGAATTTGGAGCAGGCAAAGACAACCGCAAGAAGCTCCTTCTCTATCTGTGCATAGTTCTGCTCAGTGTCTGTCATGGTGCGCGAGGCATAAGAAACAGGCTGTAGCGAGCCGTCATCATGGAGTTGCAGGCAGGCTGCGCCGAGTCCAAAACGAGAGGCATCACGTGTAACCACAATGGGACGTTGCAGATCGAAAAACTTGAGAGTGGGTGTGTTAATCAGCCTTGTCTTGAGAAGGTCGAAAGCCTGCTGGTGTTCAGGGAACCAGGACCAGGCAATGTCTTTTTTCGTCAGCTGCCTCAGGGGTGCGCTCAGTTCGCTGAGGTCAGGGATGAACTTTCCCAGGTAGTTGACCATGCCCAGGAAACGCTGCAGGCTGGGCATGTCGGTGGGGGCAGGCATTTCGGTGATAGCGTTAGTTTTCTGCGGATCAGGTTTCAGCCCGTGGGCTGTGAAGATGTGGCCAACAAAGGGCACTTCAGCTATATGGAACTTGCACTTTGACGGGTTAAGTTTTAAGTTAATCTGGCGAGCGCGGTCTAGAATCCGTCGGAGGTTGCGGTCGTGCTCAGTAGCATCCTTACCGTAGACCAGGATGTCATCCACAATAATGGCACACGGCAGGCCGGCAAATAGTTGCTCCATGGAGCGTTGTAACACTTCACTGTCAGAGTTGATGCCGAACGGCATCCGCAAAAATCTGAATCTTCCGAAGGGGGTGCCAAAAGTGGTTAGGTCTGAGGAGTGTTTGTCCAGAGGTATTTGCCAGAATGAGCTCCTGGCATCGAGGACGGAGAACACCGTGGCCTGGCCGACCTGGACAGCCACATCTTCTACAGTCCTCAGGGTAGTGAGGACGTCTTATTGCCAGGTTTAAGTCTTTGGGGTTGATGCACACCCGTATCTCGCTCTTACCCTTCTTCATGGTTGCGACACCCTGTGTGGAGGCCGGATCACAGGTGTGACCGACGGGTCAGTTGCGATCTTGTATACCGGGGCAGCTTGCCCAGTTCATCGTTGAATAGGTCAGGGAGTGGATCCAGCATCGCCCGCACTTCATGAACAGTACGGTCAAAGGACACCAGCCTGAGATCTTGACATGCCTGATTGCTCAGCAGTCACAAAGTCACAGTCAAGGATGAAGAAAGATAGGTCACGTGAAGATTTCTTCAGCACACAGTGGAAGGTGGCCCTCCCCACAGGTTTTAGCTCTTCTCCCCCATAAGCACGTAAAATGGAGGGATCAGCAGTTAACAGCTCATTATTTCTTATCTTCCTGAACAAGGATGTTGACATAACATTGACCTTGGCACCAGTATCTAGCTTGGCCGTAAAGGATTTGTTGTTAACAGTAACAAGCACAGAAGGATCAGTGAGGCGAGATTGGTTGTGGAGGAGAGTGTAAACACTGGCATCTCCCATGGAGATGCTGGATTCAGAGTCAATGGCAGTGTCGACAGAAGGCTGTGAAGCGAATTCGTTATCAGCTTGTTGAAGGTTGTTTAAAATTTGTCTCGGAGCTGGGGGAACGTTCCCACGGGAGCGACAAGCAGCTGAAAAATAGTTCATCTTTTTGCATAAGTTGCAAGCATTTCCAAATGCAGGGCATTGTGACTGCATTGAGTGTATATAATTGCAGTTGGGGCACTTCCTGGCCAACGGGACCCGAACGGCATAGGACAACCGCGGTTCAGGGCGAGCATTGTTTTGTTTGCGATGAGGCATGGCAACACCGGTCAGATTAACAGTCTGATTATCAGATCCCGTCTGCCCATGTGGCGGTTCCACCACCTCAGCTATACGACATGCATGCATAGCCTCAGTGAGGGTGAGATCTGGTCTGCGCAGCAGCTCTGCGCGTAATTTCTGGTCAAGCACGCCGGTGACCAAAATGTCTCTGGTGAGCTGATCTTGCATATTCTCAAAACGGCAGCGCTGAGCAAGATAGCGCAGATCAGGAATAAAACATTCAACAGGTTCATCAGGTTGCTGTTTTCTTGTAAAGAATCTAGCTCGCTCCAAACTACGGTTGGAGGGCAAGTCACAAATCTCCGCAAACTTGCGTAAAAGACATACCGGGTCGTTGGCAGATTCTGCTGGTTCGACGACTTGGCCATTGTCATCCAGAACCACTGGATTGTAGGCGAAGGTCTGAGCACGTTTCATAGCATCAGGACCGGCAAGGTTCAGCAGGAGAGAGGCTTTGACCACATCAGGGTCATTCCGGTGAGCAATGGTGATAAAGTGTTTGTAATCCAATACGAAAGTAGCCCATCGCTCCGCGATGTCAGCATCGAAGACAAGAGGAGAGGGCTTGCGGCATGAGAATGCCATGTTAAACAGGGAGTAGTCACTGAGAAACTAGGGGCAAATAAAACCCGATAAACAGGAGGCGTGCGTTTTACTTACTGACACCATGTAAAGGAGCCAGTCTGACAACTGTGATCTTTACTAACTCTTTTATTACAAAGCATGTTAAACACGTTCCAGTATTTTGAATCCTCCTACCGCTCCCTTGGCATATGGGGTTCCACAGGGCTCAATTTTAGGGCCCCTGCTCTTCTCTCTATACCTACTTCCTCTGGGCTCAATTTTAAGAAGGCATGGCACCTCCTGTCACTTTTACGCAGATGATAGCCAGTTATATATGCCACTCAGGAAGGAAGACGACTAGTCTCCAAAATCACTTCTGTCTTGTCTTGAGGACATTAAGTCCTGGATGGCTTTAAACTTTCTGGGGCTTAATGAAAAAAAGACAGAGGTGATTTTGTTTGGCCCCAATGGCTGCCGTGAACCTCCCTTTGTTAACTTGGGTCCACTGGCATCCGTAAAGCCAACAGTTTTTAACCTGGGTTTTAGGATGGACGGTGATTTTAAACTAGATAAACAAATAGGCGCAGTGGTTAAGTCCAGCTTCTTTCACCTAAGGAAGCTGGCAAAGGTGAAGCCCATTCTCGAGCGGCAGCATTTTGAAATGGTAATCCATGCCTTTATTACATCTAGGCTGGATTACTGTAACGCACTCTACTCTGGAGTCGCACGAGCTTCATTGGCTTGTCTCCAGCTGGTTCAAAATGCTGCCGCTCGCCTCTTAACCGGAACTCGAAAGAGGGAGCACATTACGCCAATTTTGGCCTCCCTTCACTGGCTCCCAGTGCACTTTCGAGTTCATTTTAAAATGATTTTATTTGTTTTTAAATCGTTGAATGGGCTCGCCCCGCCTTACCTTTCTGAGCTGCTCCACCCATACGCTCCTGCCCGGTGCCTCAGGTCAGCTGATCAGCTGCTCCTTGAGGTACCAAGGTCTAAGCGGAAACTCAGATGGGATAGAGCCTTTTCATCCGGCACTCTGGAACACCTTGCCGTTGCACATCAGACTGGCCCCCTCACTGTCCACCCTAAAAACTCATTTTTATTCTCTGGCTTTCGACACTGGCTGAGACATTGCTCCTGTTTTTAGTGCTTTTAATGTCTTTTAATTTTTACTGTTTTATAGTCCTTTGTTTTACGGTTTTTAATGGTTTGTAATAACTTCTTGTCCATGAGTTCTCATGTACAGCACTTTGTGGCAACTGCAGTTGTTTAAAGTGCTTTATAAATAAAGTTATTATTGTTATTATTATTATTATTACTGCCTGCACATAGAAACATAGAAACATAGAAATTAGGTGCAGGAGTAGGCCATTCGGCCCTTCGAGCCTGCACCGCCATTCAATATGATCATGGCTGATCATCCAACTCAGTATCCCGTACCTGCCTTCTCTCCATACCCCCTGATCCCCTTAGCCACAAGGGCCACATCTAACTCCCTCTTAAATATAGCCAATGAACTGGCCTCAACTACCCTCTGTGGCAGAGAGTTCCAGAGATTCACCACTCTCTGCGTGAAAAAAGTTCTTCTCATCTCGGTTTTAAAGGATTTCCCCTTTATCCTTAAGCTGTGACCCCTTGTCCTGGACTTCCCTAACATCGGGAACAATCTTCCTGCATCTAGCCTGTCCAACCCCTTAAGAATTTTGTAAGTTTCTATAAGATCCCCTCTCAATCTTCTGAATTCTAGAGAGTATAAACCAAGTCTATCCAGTCTTTCTTCATAAGACAGTCCTGACATCCCAGGAATCAGTCTGGTGAACCGTCTCTGCACTCCCTCTATGCCAATAATGTCCTTCCTCAGATTTGGAGACCAAAACTGTACGCAATACTCCAGGTGTGGTCTCACCAAGACCCTGTACAACTGCAGTAGAACCTCTCTGCTCCTATACTCAAATCCTTTTGCAATGAAAGCTAACATACCATTCGCTTTCTTTACTGCCTGCTGCACCTGCATGCCTACCTTCAATGACTGGTGTACCATGACACCCAGGTCTCGCTGCATCTTCCCCTTTCCCAATCGGCCACCATTTAGATAATAGTCTGCTTTCCTGTTTTTGCCTTCATAGTCTTCAGGCATACTGGAACCAGGGGAGGAGCAAAGGGAAGACACCACAGTTATACTCAAATGACTGGGCGTGGTTAGTGGCATTGAGGTAGCTACATTATAGGTTGCATGCATAAACCATCTACAGAAACCAAAGGCAACCTTAGCGTTTTCAAACCAAAGGCAGCTTTAGCGTTTTCAAACCAAAGGCGGCTTTAGCTTTTTCAAACCTTCAGCAACTGTAGCGTTTTCATACCTTCAGCAACTTTAGCATTTTGAAACCAAAGGCGGCTTTAGCATTTTCAAACCTTCAGAAACTTTAGCGTTTTCAAACCTTCGGCAGCTTTAGCGATTTCAGACCAAAGGCTGCTTTAGCATTTTCAAACTTTAGGCAACTTTGCCATTTTCAAACCAAAGGCGGCTTTACGGTTTCAAACCTTAGGCGACTGTAGCGTTTTTAAACCAAAGGCAGCTTTAGCGTTTTGAAAACAAAGAAGGCTTTAGTATTTTCAAACCTTAGGCAACATTAGCTGTGTCAAACCTTAGGCGGCTTTAGCGTTTCGAAACCAAAGGCAGCTTTAGCATTTTGAAACCAAAGGCAGCTTTAGCATTTTGAAACCAAAGGCAGCTTTAGTGTTTTCAAACCAAAGGCAGCTTTAGCGTTTTCAAACCAAAGTCGTCTTTAGCGTTTAGGATGAGTGGAAGGGAAGAGAGGGAGGGGTGAGTGAGAGGGGGGAGGGGTGAGTGAGAGGGGTTGGAGGGAAAAGAGGTGGTGTATGGGGACGGGGAGTGTGGGGAATGATGGGGACAGAGGTAGCGCTGAATGGTGTAAGAGTGAGGGGAAAGGGAAGAGAGGGATGGGGGCGGTGGGGAGAAGGATGGTGGGAGAGGGGGGAAAGGGGTGGTGGAGAGGATGTGAGAGAGGCGGGGCAGAGGTGGAGAGTGGGGGTGGGGGAGAGAGAGGGGATGGGGATGGGCGAGAGAGGTGAAGAGTGGGTAATGAGGGGGGAGAGGGGTATCGGGGAATGGTGCAAGAGGGAGAGGCAGGGGAAGGGGGGTAGGGGAGAGAGTGGTGGGGGGTGGGGGAAGAGGGTGGGAGAGGTGTGGGAGGGGATGTGAGTGGGGCAGGGCAAGGGTGGAGAGACGGAGTGGGGGGAAGGGGAGAGAAAAAGGAGAGGGGGAGCGGGAGGGGTGGGGGAGAGTAGGGAGGGAGGGGGAGAGGGAAATATATATATATACCAAAGGCCGCTTGAGCGTTTTCAAACCTTATGCAGCTTTAGCGTTTTGAAACCAAAGGCAAATTTAGGGTTTTGAAACCAAAGGCAGCTTTAGCGCTTTGAAACCAAAGGCACCTTTAGCGTTTTGAAACCAAAGGCAGCTTTAGCGTTTTGAAACCAAAGGCAGCTTTAGCGTTTTGAAACCAAAGGCAGCTTTAGCATTTTGAAACCAAAGGCGGCTTTAGCATTTTCAAACCAAAGGCGGATTTAGCGTTTTTAAACCTTAGCCAACTAGCATTTTCAAACCTTGGGCAACTTTAGTGTTTTGAAACCAAAGGCAGCTTTAGCGTTTACAAAGCAAAGGCGGCTTTGGCGTTTTGAAATAAAGGCGGCTTTAACGTTTTTAAACCAAAGGCGGATTTAGCGTTTTGAAATCATAGGCAGCTTTAGCGTTTTGAAACCTTAGGCAGCTTTAGCGTTTTGAAACCTTAGGCAGCTTTAGCATTTTGAAACCAAAGGGGGATTTAGCGTCTTCAAACCACAGGCAGCGTTAGTGTCATTAAACCAAAGGCAACGCAACTTTAGCATTTGCAAACCAAAACACACTTTTGCATTTTCAAACTACATTTTCAAACCACATTAAGGGAACTGACAGGTGAGTAAAACCACTCACAGTTTAGTTGACATGTGTTCAGTGTCATTCACAGCTCCAACTGAGAGCTGTGACCTGTCGCTCACCCCCATCTTGCAAAGAACTGAGGCACCTCTACACTACCGGATTTTATAGTCCCTCAGGAATGGGCGTGGCCTTCCAGGCGTGATGGACAGGAGGGAGAATCGCAACATTTTAAAAACATTAATAAGTCTTTTATTTTTCATCGATGAGAAAAATCCTCTGACCCTGCGCAGCGGAGGGGGTCTCTGAGTAAGATGGCCAAAAATCACAGCCATAATTGGTAGCAATCTTTCTAAAATCAATATGCAGTGCAAACAGGAAGTGGTCAAGATCAGAGTTTTAATTATATAGATTTAGCTTACAAATCTGTCCGTCTTTGGAGTGTGGATGGAAGCCAGAGCACCTGGAGAAAGTCCAGGCATGTCACGGGGAGAATGTACAAACTCCGTACAGATAGCACCCATAGTCGGAATCGAACCTGGGCCTCTGGTGCTGTGAGGCAGCAACTCCACCGCTGCACCACCATGCTGCCCCTCAGCTGCTCTACTTCTCAGTCAGATCATTTATCTCGGCACCATTTAACACCATGCTCTCAATTCCGTATTATCAAGGCCAGTCACCTTGTTGTTGAACTGGTGTCAAGGACTGGTCCCCGTAGCCACTTGGGCAGAGAATTCCCTGCATTTCCCATCCTCTGGATGTTCAGCTGCTACAGTTCAGTGGAGTTTGCTTTCAATTGAATGGTGGATTCTGCGGGCAATTGATGGGAATTTGTGAGGAACTAGTTTCAAGGAGAATTTGTGAAGGACTGGGATTCTCTGAGAGCTGGCATTGATTTGATGGGCTGAAATGGCCTATGTCATAAGGAAATATGAAGCATGGAAAAATGACTTTTCTGCATTACATATTTGTAACTTTGACGTGTATGTTGTGACATAAGTAGCTGCGAGTAGAATTAAAAAGCTTACGAACTTGAAAATAAACTTGTTTTTAGTTTCTATTCCTAGATGTTGTTGCAGAAGGTGAAGGAAATGGAATCTGCTGTGGAAAGGTGCAGAGCTGCGCTGGGGCAGTTTCCAGACTGCATCAACTGCTCACAACGATAGAGATAAATAACTCATTTAAGGGCCTGTCCCACTTGGCAATTTTTTCAGTGACTGCCGGTGTCATATCAATGTCGCCAAAACATTTTGAACTTTTCAAAATCCAGCGGCGGCAAAAAAAATGTTGCGACACTTGAAAAAACACCGTGCGTCATACGTCGTCACGCCACATCATACGACATCACGCCACGTCATACGACATCACGCCACGTCATACGTCGTCACGCCACAAATGTTTCGGTGTTGATGTTGTCGGCCACAGTATCTGCAGATGCATCAAGATGCCCCTGGGGTGTGGCACGGCAGCAAGTTTGCCTGTGGCTGAGCTGTGAGCAGTATAAAGCTGATGCTGTGTGTTTCCAACCAGGAGTGGAGTAGTAGCAGACCATTGGGGGGGGGGGTCAGGGGGCTTCGTCAGATGCTGCGTGAAACAGGTCAACGTCGTTTTTAGTTTAGAGGTACAGCGTGGAAACATGGCCTTCGGCCCACCGAGTCCGTGCAGACCAACGATCACCCTTACACCTGTAGTCAGGATTGAACCCGATTCTCTGGCGCTCTAAGGCCGTAGCTCTACTGCTGCACCACTGTGCCGCCTCTGCTCCTGCACTCTGATGGCTTGCTTTGTCCTGTATAGGACAGATTTTGTCTGGGCCACGGCCAGACATAAAAACAGTATTTTTTTCCACGAGCAGTAGCTCTACTCAATCTGTAGCCTCTGTTTACTCTAGTACTTTATTTCCACATGCTTAAATTATATTTTTTTATTTTTAATTGTTTACTGTATATCATGTTTTTATCCTTGCAAGCAAAGCATCAAGGCAAGTTCTTGTATGTATACATACTTGGCTAATAAAATTATATTGATTATTATTATTATAGGTTGACAGATGAACAGAAGCAGCACTGCACTGGCGCTGCTGGAGGAGCAGCTCAGCCAGACACGGCTGGAACTGCAGGCTGCACGTGTGGCACAGAAGGACATGGACTCCAGCATGCAAGCTTTGGAAAGCAGACTTAAAAGTATGACTGATGTAAGTTTTCCCAAATAGTTTTTTATTTAACTGTAAAAGGCTAAAACGTAGCACTTCTTCTGCCTTGGAGATGATCAAAGAGATTGAGGTGAAGAGGAAAGTGTGGAAAGTATCTTGCCCTCTTCCCTCCCCTTCTTTAACACTCAACTCCCACTCACCCCTTCCATCTCTACTGCGTCCTTCCCTTTCTCTCACTGTCTCTCCGTTTCACCCTCTGCTCCTTTCTCTGTGTTCACGCGTGGTCTCCTCTACATTGGAGAAACCAAACAGGCGTTGGGTTCGATCCATGGGGCACTGCTGAGCTTCCTGCTATCTCATTCTGACTCTTGGATGTGGGAGTGACCGAACAGTCTGTGACTTCCTGCACTGTTGCAATGAGGCTCAAAGCAATCTTGAGGAATGGCATCTCACTTTCCATTTGGGCTCATGGCAGTCCTCTGGGCTCAAACTGAATTCAATAATCTTGGGTAACTTGATTCCTCTGTTAGTACCAGTTGGCCATTTGTGATTATTGGGTTGGCTTGTTTTTTAAATCTCCATCCAGAGTGGAGGGCATGTCCATGCTGACCTGCCAGACATGTCTTGTCTGAAAAGCGTCTCCACCAGAAACGTCACCCATTCCTTTTCTCCAGAGATGCAGCCTGTCCCGTTGTCTATCTTTGGTTTAAACCAGCATCTGCCGTTCCTTCCTAGACATGTCTTCTTGCTCCGCATTTTGTAACTGCTACGATCTTTTGTCTATTTATCTTATCACCTAACCGCTCCTATTCACTCCTTGACCAGATAACTTTGTGTGCATCTTATCCCCATGGTCACCTGGTTTGACACTATCAGAGCCATCCACCCACCTGTGCAGCGTTACACGTTTTTTTTGTCACCTCCTCAGTTCTGACGAAGGGCCTTTGACTTGAAACATGAATTCTGTTTCTCTGGCTACAGATGCAGCCGGACCCGAGTGCTCCCAGCATTTTGTTTTTCAGATTTATTCCATCTGGACGTTTCACGCATTTATTATAACTTTTTTTTCTATGTGACTGGCACCTTTCAGTCGATATTAGCACACTTCCTCCAGTATCTTGGGCTCTTCATTTTTTTGCAGCAGCCTCATATGTGATAAATGCCTTTTGGAGATCTAAATACACACTACATTAACAGGAGATAGACACTAAAGGCTGGAGTAAAGGGCCTGTCCCACCAGCATGCGATTGCATGCGTCTAGCGCGACCAAACGGAAGCGGAGTTCGCGATAAATACGCGCTAAGTTCGGGCGTGACGTAATTTACAGACAGTGCAAGATTTTTGGAGCCCCGTGCGATGTCGGGACCAGCCCCGCACAACTCCGTATGCCTCCGTCGATCGAAGTGGGACTGGCCCCGCACGGCCGTATTACTCAAGCGACCACGTTCGGTCGCACTAGACGCATGCAAACACATGCTGGTGCGACAGGCCCTTAACTCAGCGGGTCAGACAACATCACCTGAGAAAACAAATAGAAAAGTCCTTTTCTCCAGAGATGCTGTCTGAGCCGCTAGGTTACTCCAGCTTATTGTGTCTATCTTTGGTTTAAACCAGCATTTACAGTTCCTTCCTACTACATTTACACGTTTCCCTTATCAACTCCCTATCACATCCTGTCAAGTTTTGTCACACATGATTTTCAATAAACCATGTCGGCTACATTTGATTAGATGCAGCTGACCAAATGATTAGTTATTTCCTCTTGCGAACTATGAGTGCTGGATAAATTAGAATCGTAGAGTGATACAGTGTGGAAACAGACCCTTCGGCCCAACTCGCCCACTACTGCCAACATGTCCCAGCTACACTAGTCCCACCTGCCTGCGTTTGGTCCATATCCCTCCAAACCTGTCCTATCCATGTACCTGTCAATTGACCTATAGTTCCCAGCTTCTGTTTTACGTTACTGTTACGTGGGGAGGAATGGATGACATTTCGGGTCGAGACGTCTGAAGATGGGTCTCAATCCGAAACATGATCCATTCCTTCTCTCCAGAGATGCTGCCTGTTCCCGCTGAGTTACTCCAGCATTTTGTCTTTTTTCTATAATATTATAACCACTCAAACAATCTACCTGCTGTATTTCCTGGCGATTCTCTCCTTGCAGCCTTTCTTCTCCTGTCCTGCCAATGCCGTAAACCTTTCTTGTGCCTCTCTAGTGAACTCCCATCAATCCTGTTGGGAGGTAACTAGAATCCACACAATGTTACACGTACAGCTGAGCTAACGTTTTCCACAGTTCCAAGATGACTGTCCCACTATCTTCAAAGATCCATCAACAAGCTCTCCAAATATAGACACAAAATGCGTGAGTAACTCAGCGGGATGGACAGAATCTCTGGAGCATTAGATGAGGTCCGCTGAGTAACTCCAGCATTTTGTGTCTATCTTCAGTGTAAACCAGCATCTGCATTTCCTTCCAACACAACAAGCTCTCCAAGATATTTCTGTTCCCCACCACGGTTTAGTATCCTTTCATAGAAACATAGAAAATAGGTGCAGGAGTAGGCCATTCGGCCCTTCGAGCCTGCACGGCCATTCAATGTGATCATGGCTGATCATCCCTCAGTATCCTGTACCTGCCTTGTCTCCATATCCCCTGATCCATTTAGCCACAAGGACCACATCTAACCCTCTTAAATATAGTCAATGAACTGGCCTCAACTACCTTCTGCGGGACAGAATTCCAGAGATTCACCACTCTCTGTGTGAAAAATGTTTTCCTCATCTCGGTCCTAAAAGATTTCCCCCTTATCCTTAAACTGTGACCCCTTGTTCTGGACTTTCCCAACATCGGGAACAATCTTCCTGCATCTAGCCTGTCCAACCCCTTAAGAATTTTGTAAGTTTCTATAAGATCCCCCCTCAATCTTCTAAATTCTAGCGAGTACAAACCGAGTCTATCCAGTCTTTATTCATATGAAAGTCCTGACATCCCAGGAATCAGTCTGGTGAACCTTCTCTGTACTCCCGCCATGGCAACAATGTCTTTGAGCATTGGGCATTGTGACATCACACGATGGAACGTTCACCATGGGCTGGTGCTGGTGCTGCTTCTATGGGTGAGAAGCCAGTTTATTTTTGAAATATTGGGGGGGCGGAGAAGGATTTGATTAAAAATGTGTACATAAACACGACGAAATGTAATCAGGAGCGGATACTTTGAAAGAAAAGTGAAATCTCTACCGAAATGGAAAAGATGTTGGCGATTCTGCGTCTGGTTTCGGAGTTGCAGGGATTCAAAGGAAGAAAGGCGGCCAGCAGCCGTCCATGTAAATGGATCCATTCCATTGGACATCTGCGAGTATTGGGCATTGTGACATCACACGATGGAACGAATCAATAGGCAGAAAGGCAGCCGGACGGACGGCAGGCGGCAGCCACAGAGTTTTAATATATAACTAGACCAAGTGCAGACCCGTTGGGTCTGCTCCCCCAATGGTGTGATCCCCCAACCCAATATTCCACCATGCACCCGTCTCCTCCATTGGAACTGAGCCCGTTCCCAAATGTAAGATTGCAGCCCTCCCCTGCCTGCTGCAGCAGTGAAAAGTTCAGTGTTCCTCTCTTGCAACTTTGTTTCGAAGTGTGTTGGAAGCTGAGATGTAAATGGAGAAGCCTGTTTATTTTTGAAATACTTGGGGGTGGGTGGGGGGGGGGGGAGAAGGATTTGATTAAAAACATGTACTTCAACATGACGAAATGAAATGAGGAGCGGATACTTAGAAAGAAAAGCGAAATCTCTACCGAAATGGAAAATATCTCGGAGATTGAGCGGCTGGATTGGGCGTGGCAATGAATCAAAGGAAGAAATACAGCCGGACGGCAGCCGGATGGCAGGCGGACTGATTTGAGTTTTATATATATACTAGACCAAGTGCAGACCCGTTGGGTCTGTTTCCCCAACAGCGTTTGCGGGGGGGGGGGGGGGGAAGTAGGGGATGCAGCATCACACTCAAATTAACCACCCCCCAAACTCACAGTTGGGGATAGGGGGGGGGGGGGGGGGTGGGTGAGCAGAGGGGAGGGAGGGGAGAGGAGGAGGAGGAAACATGACAGATTTTGGAGGGAAAAGAGAGCAGGGAAGGGGGTGAGAGAGGGGGATGGGGAGAGAGACGTGGGGGAGGGGGGAATGGGGAGGGAGGGGAGGAGGGGGAGAGGGGTGGAGGGAGAGACAGGAAAGAGTTGGGAGGGAGAGGGAGGAGGAGAGGGGTAGGGAGAAGGGGGCGGGTGGAAAGAGGGAAGGGGGTGGGGTAGAGAGGGAAGGGGGGTGAGGGAGAGAGTGAGAGGGGTGAGGAGAGGGAGAGGGGTGAGGAGAGGGAGAGGGATGAGGAGAGGGAAACAGAAATTAAGTGCAGGAGTAGGCCATTCGGCCCTTCGAGCCTGCACCACCATTCAATATGATCATGGATGATCATCCAACTCAGTATCCTGTACCTGCCTTCTCTCCATACCCCCTGATCCCTTTAGCCACAAGGGCCACATCTAACTCCCTCTTAAATATAGCCAATGAACTGGCCTCAACTACCTTCTGTGGCAGAGAATTCCAGAGATTCACCACTCTCTGTGTGAAAAATGTTTTTCTCATCTCGGTCATAAAGGATTTCCCCCTTATCCTTAATCTGTGACCCCCTGTTCTGGACTTCCCCAACATCTGGAACAATCTTCCTGCATCTAGCCTGTCCAACCCCTTAAGAATTTTGTAAGTTTCTATAAGATCCCCCCTCAATCTTCTAAAATCTAGCGAGTACAAGCCAAGTCTATCCAGTCTTTCTTCATTTGAAAGTCCTGACATCCCAGGAATTAGTCTGGTGAACCTTCTCTGAACTCCCTCTATGGTCTGTTTCCACAACGGCGTTTGCGGGGGGGGTGAGAAGAGGGGAGGGAGGAGGAGGAAACGGGATAGATTTGGGAGTGAAAGGAGAGCGGGGTAGGGGGTGAGGGATGGGGAGAGAGCTTTGGGGAAGGGGGGATGGGGAGGGAGGGGAGCAGGGTGGGATGGGAAGAGGGGTGGGGGGGAAAGAGGGGAAAGAGTGGGGAGGGAGGAGGAGAGGTTTAGCGGGAATGATGGAAGAGGGACAGAGGGATAGGGGAAGGGTGTGGGGGAGAGAAGGTAGGGGGTGGGGTAGAAAGGGAAGGGGGGTGGGGGAGAGAGGGATGGGAGAGGGGTGAGGAGAGGGGGAGGAGAGAGTGGGAGAGAAGTGGAAGAGTGGGGAGGGAGGGAGGGGTAGAGGGGTAGCGGGAGTGGTGGAAGAGGGACAGAGGGGTAGGGGAAAGGGGGTGGTGGTAGAGAGGGAAGGGGGTGGTGGTAGATAGGGAAGGGGGGTGGGGGAGAGAGAGATGGGTGGCAGAGGGAGAGGGGTGAGGAGAGGGACACATAGAAACATAGAAATTAAGTGCAGTAGTAGGCCATTCGGCCCTTCGAGCCTGCACCATTCTCCATTCAATATGATCACGGCTGATCATCCAGCTCAGTATCCCGTACCTGCCTTCTCTCCATACCCCCTGATCCCTTTAGCCACAAGGGCCACATCTAACTCCCTCTTAAATATAGCCAATGAACTGGCCTCAACTACCTTCTGTGGCAGAGAGTTCCAGAGTTTCAGGTGTGATTTATATAAATATTTTTACACAATATGTGACAATTTCATGTAGTTTGGTGACTTGAGACACAAAACTGCTGAATAAAGCTCCTCGGCCCACAGCCTATTCTCTGTACTCCCAATATGGCAACAATGTATTTGAGCATTGGGCATTGTGACATCACACAATGGAACGTTCACCGGGGCTGTGGCTCCTGCAAAGGCACATGTAAATGAATCCATTCCGATTGGCCATCTGTGAGCATCGGGCATTGTGACATCACACGATGGAACGTTCACAGGGAGCTGCTTGTGTGGATGAGAATCCAGTTTCTTTTTGAAATATTGAGGTGGTGGGAGGGGGGGAGGGTGTAGGATTTGATTAAAAAAGCGTACTTAAACACGATGAAATGTAATGAGGAGCAGATACTTAGAAAGAAAAGCGAAATCTCTACCGAAATGGAAAAGACGTCGGCGATTCTGCGTCCGGTTTCGGAGTTGCGGAGCATCAAAGGAAGAAACGCGGGGCGGACTCCGTACGGCGGCAGGCGGACTGATTTGAGTTTTATATATTAACTAGACCAAGTGCAGACCCGTTGGGTCTGCTCCCCCAATGGTGTGATCCCCCAACCCAATATTCCACCATGCACCCGTCTCCTCCATTGGAACTGAGCCCGTTCCCAAATGTAAGATTGCAGCCCCCCCTGCCTGCTGCAGCAGTGAAAAGTTCAGTGTTCCTCTCTTGCAACTTTGTTTCGAAGAGTGTTGGAAGCTGACATGTAAATGGAGAAGCCTGTTTATTTTTGAAATACTTGGGGGTGGGTGGGAGGGGGGGGGGGGGGAGAAGGATTTGATTAAAAACATGTACTTCAACACGACGAAATGAAATGAGGAGCGGATACTTAGAAAGAAAAGCGAAATCTCTACCGAAATGGAAAATATCTCGGAGATTGAGCATCTGGATTGGGCGTGGCAATGAATGAAATGAAGAAATGCAGCCGGACGGCAGCCGGACGGCAGGCGGACTGATTTGAGTTTTATATATATACTAGACCAAGTGCAGACCCGTTGGGTCTGTTTCCCCAACAGCGTTTGCGGGGGGGGGGGGGGGGGGGGGGAGTAGGGGCTGCGGCATCACACTAAAATTAACCACCCCCAAACTCACAGGTGGGGGGAGGGGGGGGGTTGGTGAGAAGAGGGGAGGGAGGGGAGAGGAGGAGGAGGAAACATGACAGATTTGGGAGGGAAAGGAGAGCGGGGTAGGGTGTGAGAGAGGGGGATGGGGAGGGAGATGTGAGGGAGGGGGGAATTGGGGAGGGAGAGGAGGAGGGGGAGAGGGGTGGAGGGAGAGACGGGAAAGAGTGGGGAGTGAGAGGGAGGAGGAGAGGGGTAGGGGGAAGGGGGCGGGTGGAGAGAGGGAAGGGGGTGGGGTAGAGAGGGAAGGGGGGTGAGGGAGAGAGGGAGAGGGGTGAGGGAGAGGGGTGAGGAGAGGGAGAGGGGTGCAGAGAGGGAAACATAGAAATTAAGTGCAGTAGTAGGCCATTCGGCCCTTCGAGCCTGCACCACCATTCAATATGATCAAGGATGATCATCCAACTCGGTATCCTGTACCTGCCTTCTCTCCATACCCCCTGATCCCTTTAGCCACAAGGGCCACATCTAACTCCCTCTTAAATATAGCCAATGAACTTGCCTCAACTACCTTCTGTGGCAGAGAATTCCAGAGATTCACCACTCTCTGTGTGAATAATGTTTTTCTCATCTCGGTCATAAAGGATTTCCCCCTTATCCTTAAACTGTGACCCCCTGTTC
Source organism: Leucoraja ocellata (assembly GCA_036785375.1). Taxonomy (NCBI): domain Eukaryota; kingdom Metazoa; phylum Chordata; class Chondrichthyes; order Rajiformes; family Rajidae; genus Leucoraja; species Leucoraja ocellata. The sequence goes on from JAWMAR010000760.1 coordinate 670,915, forward strand.
TGGACTTCCCCAACATCTGGAACAATCTTCCTGCATCTAGCCTGTCCAACCCCTTAAGAATTTTGTAAGTTTCTATAAGATCCCCCCTCAATCTTCTAAAATCTAGCGAGTACAAGCCAAGTCTATCCAGTTCATTTGAAAGTCCTGACATCCCAGGAATCAGTCTGTTGAACCTTCTCTGTACTCCCTCTATGGTCTGTTTCCCCAACGGCGTTTGCGGGGGGGGGGGGGGTGAGAAGAGGGGAGGGAGGAGGAGGAAACGGGATAGATTTGGGAGGGAAAGGAGAGCGGGGTAGGGGGTGAGGGATGGGGAGAGAGCTTTGGGGGAGGGGGGATGGGGAGAGGGGTGGGAGGAAAGAGGGGAAAGAGTGGGGAGCGAGGAGGAGAGGGGTAGCGGAAGAGGGACAGAGGGATAGGGGAAGGGTGTGGGGGGAGAGAAGGTAGGGGGTGGGGTAGAGAGGGAAGGGGGTGGGGGAGAGAGGGATGGGAGAGGGGTGAGGAGTGGGGGAGGAGAGAGTGGGAGAGAAGTGGAAGAGTGGGGAGGGAGGGAGGGGTAGAGGGGTAGCGGGAGTGGTAGAAGAGGGACAGAGGGGTAGAGGGAAGGGGGTGGTGGTAGAGAGGGTGGGGGTGGTGGTAGAGAGGGAAGGGGGGTGGGGGAGAGAGATGGGTGGCAGAGGGAGAGGGGTGAGGAGAGGGACACATAGAAACATAGAAATTAAGTGCAGTAGTACGCCATTCGGCCCTTCGAGCCTGCACCATTCTCCATTCAATATGATCACGGCTGATAGAAACATAGAAATTAGGTGCAGGAGTAGGCCATTCGGCCCTTCGAGCCTGCACCGCCATTCAATATGATCATGGCTGATCATCCAACTCAGAATCCCGTACCTGCCTTCTCTCCATACCCCCTGATCCCTTTAGCCACCAGGGCCACATCTAACTCCCTCTTAAATATAGCCAATGAACTGGCCTCAACTACCCTCTGTGGCAGAGAGTTCCAGAGATTCACCACTGCCTGTTGCACCTGCATGCCTACTTTCAATGACTGGTGTACCATGACACCCAGGTCTCGCTGCATCTCCCCCTTTCCCAATCGGCCACCATTTAGATAATAGTCTGCTTTCCCGTTTTTGCCACCAAAATGGATAACATCACATTTATCCACATTATACTGCATCTGCCAAACATTTGCCCACTCACCCAGCCTATCCAAGTCACCTTGCAGTCTCCTAGCATCCCCCTCACAGCTCCCCCCCTCTCCATACCCCCTGATCCCTTTAGCCACAAGGGCCACATCTAACTCCCTCTTAAATATAGCCAATGAACTGGCCTCCACTACCTTCTGTGGCAGAGAGTTCCAGAGACTCACCACTATCTGTGTGAAAAATGTTTCCCTCATCTCAGTACTAAAGGATTTACCCTTTATCCTTAAACTGTGTCCCGCGTGTCCTGGACTTCCCCAACATCTGGAACAATCTTCCTGCATCAGACAAATGCAATTCAGGACTTTGGGGGAGAAGGATTTGATTAAAAACATGTACTTCAAGACGACAAAATGAAATGAGGAGCGGATACTTAGAAAGAAAAGCGAAATCTCTACCGAAATGGAAAATATCTCGGAGATTGAGCGTCTGGATTGGGCGTGGCAATGAATCAAAGGAAGAAATGCAGCCGGACGGCAGGCGGACTGATTTGAGTTTTATATATAGATAGATAGATGATACACACACATATATAAATGTGAAGGTACACAAAATTGCTGGAGAAACTCAGCGGGTGCAGCAGCATCTATGGAGCGAAGGAAATAGGCAACGTTTCGGGCCGAGACCCTTCTTCATATAAATGTGATATTGATGTATATAATTATATAACACACATACATATTTCTCTAGTTTCTTATATATACAGTATATAAACACATATATTAATCATATATATAATATATATGATGCGTATATATGTGTGATATATATGTATATAAATATATAACACACACGTATGTTTCTCTAGTTTCTTTCTTGTGATCCTAATTTTGTTGAACTTTTTTTCTTTCATTCAACCTCTCTCTGAAATCCTAATATTGTGAATAAAATATAAATGAACACATGCCAAGATATTTTTTCATTCTACATTAGTGTAAAGAAATATAGTGTATACATACCTACATTGATGCAGAAGTGCGAGCATTAAACATGAAAACTGTGCATTGCTACCATAGTTTAGTTTTTAATTTAACATATATTTGAGGGAAATCTACATACAGGTGCACAACCTTTTATCCGGTGTTCCAGAAACCGAAAAGCTCCGAAAACCGGCCATTTTTTCCAGATGTCGTCTGCGCACCAAAGCTCGCGTTTGGCGCCAAACCTGACCCAAAACGACCCACGGTCAACCCAGGTCTGTACTACTGTAGCGGCTGCCTCCTCCCTGGAGACCGGGAGACGCTTAAACATCTGTAAATCATTGCTTAAATGTTAGTCAGTTAGTTTGGAGGGCTTTTATGTGAAGGGGGGTGAAGGGGTAAACTTTAATTCTTAGTCCCCTACCTGGTCGGTGAGGCGGGGAGCGGTCAATGCCTTACCGGGTCGCTGTGCAGTAAGCTCCGCAGCGCTGTGGCCGGTGGGGCCGCGGGCGGCGCAGGTTGTAGCTCCGACCCCGGCAACTCTACCCCTGGCTGCGAGGCGCTCCAAATCCAGCGCGGCCCGCGGCCGGACGCCCCAGCTCCGCGAATGTCGGGAGTCGGCGGCGTCGCAGCGCAATGCCTTACCGGGTCGCCGTGCGGCAAGCTCCGGAGCGCTGTGGCCGCCGACACACAACATCGCGGAGCGTCGCTGGATTTGGAGCCGCGCAGCCAGGGGTAAAGTTGCCGGGGTCGGAGCTCCAACCGGCGCCGCCCGCGGCCGGACGGAGCCCCCAGCTCCGCGGCTCCAAATCCAGCGACGCTCCGCGAATGTTGGAAGAAGGCGGCCACAGCGCTCCGGAGCTTGCCGCACGGCGACCCGGTAAGGCATTGCTCGCTCCCCGCTGGTATCCCAGCGCTGCGACGTCGCCGACTCCCGACATTCGCGGAGCTGGGACATCCGGCCGCGCTGGATTTGGAGGGCCTCGCAGCCAGGGGTAGAGTTGCCGGGGTCGGAGCTACAACCGGCGTCGCCCGCGGCCGGACGGAGCCCCCAGCTCCGCGAGGTTGGGAGTCGCCGACCAGGTAGGTAGGGGACTAAGAATTAAAGTTTCCCCCTTCACCCCTACACCACCACCACCACATAAAATCCCTCCAAACTAACTGACTAACATTTATGCAATGATTCTCCCGGTCTCCGGGGAGGAGGCAGCTGCTCCAGACTTTTCAAACCGCCCGCGCTACCTACCTAATCTACGATAAAAATCTTCCATTCTGAAATCCGAAAAAGTCCGAAATCCGACAAGTGTCTGGTCCCAAGGCTTTCGGATAAAAGGTTGTGCACCTGTATATTTGAGGGAAATGAGTTACTGTATTTCCCGGCAATGAAGACGTACCACCATTTGAGTTGCTAAATTTTGAAAAAAGGATGGCGGGACAGGATCGAGGGTTTGGTTTAGTCCAGGGGTCCGTAGCCTTTTTTGTATAGGGGCCAGGACCCTCCTGGACTAGCTGCAGTTCTCGGGTCACCTGCGAGCCCCCGGTCTAGCTGCGGTTCCACTGTCTGGGCCCGGCAGCCGCTCGCAGCCACCCGAGCTCTGAGTGAGTTTTTAAATGTGAATATCTCATAACTAAACATTTGTGGGTTAGCAGTATATAGCATCAATCCTCTCAATTTTAAATCGTTCTACAACAAAATTCATAAACAAGGATAACACTTTTTATTTATGTAATTTATGGTAAGATTTACATAATTTATTAGTTTATGTGGCGATATACAGGGTGTTCAGAACAAAGACGGCAGTTCTTTGACAAGTACTCCGTAGTTCCCTATAGGAGATCTTATCAACGAGTATTCTGGACCCACTGTCAACATCTGAAATTACAGTAATATATCATATAGAATTAACTTAT